>JANHFT010001896.1:0-20503 GCA_032467955.1 Pseudoxenodon macrops | reverse complement strand
CAGCCAACTTACTGCAACCATCTTGTTGTGGCTAAGTTGCCATGGGACAATTCATTGTGGACAATTCCATGTGGGATAACTCAATATAATAAATGGTATCTGTGGGTTGGCCGCAGAGAAGTGACCATGGTGAGATGGCTGCAGAAAGCAAGTTGGCTGCAATGAATTGTCCCATGCTGAGATGGGGGACCTTGGATTAGTCACTTTCTCTCAACACTAGGAAGGAAGCAATGGCAAACCACTTCTGAAAAACCTTGCCAAGGAAACTGCTTGTTCAGGCAGTCTCCAAGAATCAAACATGACTGAATAGTAGAAAATAAAAGCATTCTATGGAGATGTTTTCAAAAGGCTAATGGACTTTCTGGTTTTTCTTTAAAGATGTTTCACTTCTTATCCAAGAAGCTTCTTCAGACCGTCTTCAAAGAAAAAACAGAAAGTCCAGTTGCCTCTTGAAAAAGCACCTTTGGGACAACCATGATCTGGATGACTGAAAATCTACATAGAAATTCTATGGAAATGATTCCTGGTCTGGGCTACTTGGTGAGAAATACTAAACACTACAACGTAATGAAAACTTGGGTGTAAGTGCTGACTGGCAGGAGTGCTTTCTGGCTCAACTATAGGACACAGTGGAAAGATTAAGCTCTAAGGTGATCTATCCAGGATGCTCAAGTGTGTCTCAGTGGTGGTGGCAGGATCTACACCACGGGTGTCAAACTCACAGCCCGCAGGCCACAATGTGTTATGCACTGGCCAACCCCATCCCTGGTTTAGCGAAGGGGAGAAAAGTCATGATACATCATGTGATGATGTGACACCATGAGTTTGACACCGCTGATCTACACAAAAACTACCCAAAAATATCAAACTGTCTGGGAAAGCAGAGGAAAATCTTTTAAACTGTGTACATTTTGTGAATCAAAATTATGAGTAAATCTATAAAATTGTGTATAAGGTGATCATGGGAATATGTTTTAATCTCTATTTTTTGTTTCAAATATGCTAATTGCTAATTATATGGCTATATTATTTAAAGAAATGCATAAAAAAAAATCCTCATAATTTATGAAGAGGCAGTACAGTTTTCACCTTGTGGTGAAAAACAACAGTTATGGTGCCCAGTTGTTAACACTGTGAATCTTTGTCTCAACACACCATCCAGCCTCCACCTCTTCTGTTTATATCTCTGCATTTTGCATTATTACTGAAAATTTATATTCTCGTTGACATATCATTTGCCTCAGTCTGCAGCTTCAAAATTGTCATGTCACTTTCCTTGCTATAGGGAACGTAAGCTATAAATCAGTAGGCTGACTTCTATATCAACTCTGAATGGGTAATATTCTTTCTTGCCATTTACTCTACTTTAAAATATCTACACACTTCCATACCATCTAATGGGCTGTTTGCAGGCATCTTATATTACTCATATCAAGTAGTAGAAGATGCCTGTTTCTCAGTGCTCTGGTTACTATAGACAAACACCTTAAAGTATCCTCCAGAAACTGGGTTTTAATGGAGTCGTTTGGATTTCAAAATTGAAACAGAAGGACTGATGAGTTAAATTATAAGCACTTTTTTCCAGAAGGTTGGTCTAGATTAGAATAACGTGGTACTCTCATTCAGATGTCTATGAATAACATGCAGCTCAAATGAATGGGAATTTAGAAGCCATGATTATCCTTTGCCAGCGGTATTCTTTCTCTATGATGCCCTAGTGTTGTTTTGTTTATTCTCTTTACTTCCAAAAGGAAAATAATTATCGAACTTGAATAACTGCATCTTAACATATGTGGAATTATCGAACTGTGTCTACTTAACTATACTTGCGACAATTACAGGATCTATCTTGTATGGAATAATTATTTATCCGGTTCATTTTACTGCCCATATTAGTGAGTTAGTCTGTCAGGTTTGCTAATGGAGCATGTTAACATTTCCATTAAATCCACATCTATTTTCATTCACTCATCCCAAATACACATAGCTTTTGTAAGGAATTTACCATAATAAGTGCAATTTAAATTGTCCAAGAAATATTTTAAACTAAAATTTCCTTAATGCCATCTTTTTTTATTTTAATATTCAGATGTTGAGGGGGAGGGCTAGCAATTTTTATTTAAGTATATTTTTTTTTCTTATTTCATTTTCAGAAACATGTTTTGTTTCAGAGGCTTTGCTCATAAAAATGTTTGATGTTTTTTAATAAACATGTGTACAAGTACACACTATTAAATGCTATAATCCATACAATAGTAGAAACCATTCCGGTAGGTCTTGCAAATCGATTCTGTTCTTCCCCACCCCCACCCCCATGCGCTAATGTGCACATACACATACACACAACACAACACAACACAACTGAAATTTTGTTTTACACATCATCTATGCTGAAAATATCCCTGTAAGACAGAGGTGTCAAACTGACAACCTGTGGGCTGGATGTGTCACATGCAGGCCACTCCCACCCCAGTGCCGTGAAGAGGGAAAATGTTGTGAAATGTCACATGACAGCAATGTGATGCCACAAATTTGACATCCATGCTGAAAGATGTTGGTTATGTTTTGAGATTCTAAAACAAATGGCATTCTAACCAATTTTGAATGGCCAGATTCAATTAAAGGAGGGGTCTTTTTAGTACTTTAGTACTTTTACTATATTCATTTTCCAAACCTACAGTCAACGATTGCACACAAAAGACATAAATACACATACAAAGTTGACTTATCTAAGGGGAATACTTGGCACTTCTGCCTTAACGAAGAATGTCAAGCTTCCATTCAGGCATTCAGATATGACACTAGATCACAGGGATGGAGATAGTTTGCCCTTAGTTTAAATTTCATCTGGAACTGGCAGAAAACCTCCAGATGTAGCTGGATTAGAATCTTTTATGAATGAAGCCTCAAATATAACTGCTGATTGAATACTGCAATGCAAAAGGGTGAGGAGGAAGAGGTCTGCTCTATATGTATGAGTGCATATAACAGACACACATATCTGTATAAAAGTAATCCCTGATTTACAACCATTTGAGGCTACAAATGGCATTGAAAAAAGTTACTTTTTGACCATTTTTCACACTTGCAACCATTGCAGCATCCCCATAGTCACAGAGATCAAACTTTGGACTCTTGGCAACTGGCATGTATTTATGACTGTTGCAATATTCCAGGGTCATGTGATCACCTTTTGCAACCTTCTGCCAAGCAGAGTCAATGGAAAAGCCAGATTCACCTACTAACTTAACTGCAGTGATTCACTTAACAACAATAGCAAGAAAGGTTGTAAAATGGGACAAAACTCACGTAACAATTGTCTTGCCTAGCAACAAAAAAATTGGTCTTAATTGTTTCTGACAGGTTCTGGAGAACCAGTAGCGGAAATTTTGAGTAGTTCTGGCAAATACCACCTCTGGCTGGCCCCAGAGTGGGGTGGGAATAGATATTTTGCAATATCCTTCCTCTAGGAGTGGGGAAGGAATGGAGATTTTGCAGTAGCCTTCCTCTGCCACACTCACCAAGCCATGCCCACCAAGCCACACCATGCCCACCACACCACGCCCACAGAACCGGTAGTAAAAAAAATTGGATTTCACCACTGGTTGTAAGTCAAGGATTATCTGTACACATGCTTACTATATGCTTCTTTCTCCAGCTTTTCCAAATTAATGGACATTTGCTGACTTGCTTGGTGGACTGAAAAACCAATGTCTGACAGAAAGGAATGCCCTGAGTTATCAAATGGACACGATGTCTAGCTTTTCTAACATATTATTTTGTAATATATAGGAAGACAGATACACTTTGGGGTTAAACTGGAATGTTTGTGTGCATGTATGATATTTATATCATTATTGTTATTCCTAAACTTACATGCTACCTAACTCCTAACAAGTCTAGGTGGTTATTAATTGTATTGCTTTATAATTTTCAAAGTTATGCTGGCAATATTGAAAAGCAGAATAAACTTTTAAGGTAGTCCTTGACTTACAACCACAATTGAGGCCAAAATGTATGTTGCTATGTGAAACATTAGTTAAGTGACTTTTGCCCCATTTTACGACCTTTGTTGCCACAGTTGTTAAGTGAATCTGCAGTTGTTAAGTTAGTAAGCGAATCTTACCCCCATTGGCTTTGTTTGTCAGAAGTCACACAAAGCCGATCACATAAACTTGGGACACTGCAATGGTCATAAATATGAACCAGTTGCCAAGTACCCAAATTCTGATCACGTGACCATGAAGATGCTATAACGGTTGTAAACATCAAAAATGGTCATAAGTTGCTTTTTTCAGTACTGTTGTAACTTTGATTGGTCTCTAAATGTTTCAATTTGAGGACTACCTGTATATAATTAATGTGTTATCCAAAGAAGAAGAATGGTATTTCTTCACACATATGTTCATTCTTTGAACATGGATGGGATGTGAAAAGCTAATCTAGTCTGGACTCTTCATATTGTGTCATTTAAGACAGTGGCCACCTAGTTGGAAAGCTTGGAGACCACTGTCTTAAATGACACAACAGTCTGGCCAGGGGGTTGGCATGAGAGTGGTAGGTGCAGAGATCCATTTGTATAAGGACACCTGCAAGTTCTATTCACTTGAGGGGCAGGCACTTGTGCTTGTGCATGAAGCTCCACAAGCATTAGCGGAGGGCGCTCACATGCAAAGCTCCATTTGCATGAATGGAGCTTCACTCATGAGCATAAATGCCCTCCACATGCGCAAATGGAACTTCATGTGCGCACACTTACCCATCTCTCCCACAGTCCAGTTTTGCACAGGCCACAGCCCAGTAGTTGGCCACATCCAGGGGTGTTGGGGACCCCCAATTTAAGACATCCACTTAAGCATAGCTAATGTAAAAGAGTTGGACAACAGAGAACGTAAATTAAAGGGGTCAAAGGAATTAATCAGAAAGTCCTTGAAAGACCTGTGAGTTATTATGTAAAGCCTGTGAAAATGTAAGCATTTGTCCATATAGTTACCAAGAGTAGAGCTCATTTCAGTGCCATTTAACTGACACCAAGTTATAAGTCATCTCTTTAAAGACAGGTCTCATTTTGATATATTCACTCTAATTTAAAATTTTCTGCGGATTTTAGATCACTTCTTTGATTAAGGAAGAAAAGAGGAAATATATCCATAGGCTGTAAGCATGATTTCACATCCTGGCTTAGAATTTTACAGCTATAAACATGTTTGAGTTTGTAAAAGGTATTGCAACAAATCTACTGTCAGTTGTTTGGTTCCAGTTTACAGTTCATGAAGGGCATGCAAAAAAAAAGAGGTCTAAAACCAAATCCTGAAAGAAAACTTTACATTTGATTCTAGGACCAAATGAAGCTTGTGAATATTGTGTGTGAAATTATATGAGTGATTCATGCTCTGAGGTAGTATTTCTCCAGTTCCCAGCAAATCTTAATGTTGCCAAATATGAGAAACGCTGCTCTAAGGATAATTTATCTGTGGTATGACCCACTGTTTCTACTAGTGCAAAAAAAAATGGAAGAGATTGTATCCAGACAATTATGGATGCAACCTGCATATTGGCCATTGGACGCTGGTGCATGCAGAGGTGGGTTCCTACCGGTTTGGACCAGTTGTATAGAGTAGGTAGTAAGCCACTGGTGACATCACAGAACTGGTTCTGGTCCGCCATCATCTTTTTTTGGGGGGGATTTTTGACGGGGTTCTGTTTTTTTTCTCACGCATGCACAGAAGTCGAGTTTCCGGCACTGCGCATGCATCACCATCTTGTTTTTGCCCCTTTTTTGTAATTGTTTTTTTGCACTGCGCATGAGGTACAGTCACGTGGCGTGGGAGGAAGCGAACTGGCGGCAAGGTAAGTTAGAATCCACCCCTGGGTGCATGCTAGTAACATCATTGTTCCTTGCCATCATCTTAGGCCTCCATGTTCTTTCTACTTAAGTCCTATCTGATGCAGAATCAGTAAGTTTATAGAAATCAAATTTCCCATGTACAAGAATGTATTTGTGGATCTTTCCTACAGGTTCACTGTTTTCATGCTGTGAACTTAAAACAAAAGTTTGGCTTCTCCACAGAGATGAACACTTTTTTACAAACTATCTTTAAGTCATACTGATCTGACATATTGCTCAATTCCTATGTATGTTTTATATGGAAGGTTTTAAATTAGAACCCAAAAGCACTTCACTGCAATTTATTTCAGTCCCCTCAGATACGTTAAATCCATTTCCCAAAATGTTTTCACATTCCTTGGGGAAACTGTGGGAAACCCTGATCCTCCATATTCTTACCTGCAATTCCCATTCGGTCTCTCTCTCTCTCTCTCTCTCTCTCTCTCTCGCTTGCTCGCTCGCTTGCTCGCTCTCGCTCTCTCTCTCTCTCTCTCTCTCTCTCTCTCTCACACACACACACACACACACATATGAATCTGGTTAGACTTTTTAATAAAAGGGATACAAAAGAAAACAGTGAGGCTGTTGACACAGCTGTCCCCCTTAACTTTCTTAATTTTCACAGGTTCATCTGGGAGGTCTCAAGGAGAGGTGTACTAATGTTGGCTCGAACTCAAATATACAGGTTTTGACATAACCCAGGATCCTAATAGAAGAGGGTTTGGGCTGATATGGAGAGCTATTGTCATATTCAATCCAACTGAGCCCACCTTTTCTTCTGCAGAACACATGCATGCCAGCTGGAGAAAGACAGGGTAGCATATATGTCTCTTCTCTACCTACTCATTCAGTTCAATGTCTGAAGAAAGCTGTACCTTAGCCTTCCTCTTTTTTCATTACAAACCTGTATATTTTCAGAACAGAAAATAGTTTGAGAACTGTTTTGATCACGTCCAATAGAGAAATGGAATCCAACAGAGAAAGAATTTTTGTCCTTCAAGAAAGACATAAGATTGTGTCTAGAAAAAGTAATTGGGGAGATGAATGTAAGCAAGGGAAGGACTAAAGGAAAATAAAAGGAGAAGCTGCAAAATCTACTTTTTGCCCTGTCAGTAATCTGAAACTGTTTTTCCTAGGTGAAATTGACAGGTTATGAGTGACAGGAACTTTTGGGAGTAGTATTCTACAATTCATTCTTTGTTTTATTTTGTGAATTTGGTTTTCTTCACATTTATATAATAATCTGTCACTGTTGTTTTGGAAGATCTCTATTCTAACTAGGAATCTTTTAATCCACATAAAGTGGCAAGATATAAATTATTTCAGAACTACCAAAAGCTGTCCAGAAATGGTTCCAAATGGGTGGTGAAGGGGAGAGATAGCACCTCATAATTGAAGTCCCACCCCTTTGTGCATACATATTTTTTACATATACAAAAGATCAGACATTCAATCATGTGGTCATGACTTCCTCCACCCATCCAACTACTGGTATCTAGTCTACCCACTGCCAGACTTCCCTTTAAACCATGACTACAGAAAAAGTTAGAATTGAAGAAAATGCTATCAGCTATAATTACAGCATTCCTTGCAAATGCACGGCACATACTGCATTGCATATCCAGGAAGGAACCTCAGAAATGCTTGACCAAGTTTCTTCTTGCCAAGACGGGCATGGGGAAAAGTAAAACTTCCTACTAGTGCAATTCTTCTGCTGTTTCTATGCAATCCCTTCTTATCTTTCCCCTTTCTCTGTCTTTGGTTTTTGTATTTATAGAAGCAAGGCATAAACTAAAGCTTAGGAACAGAGCGTCCTACCTCTGCAATAATGTTTGGTTTTGTTTTTTTTTAATGAAGAAGATAGCGTTACTTGAAAAAAAGTACAGGAGAAATTCACAGGGGGCAGGTGCCCTGCACAATGAAACTTCAGCTCTATCCGCTATTTTTGTTTTCCAGAATGCCTTTGGGCCTGCTCTATATTAATAAAAACATGGCTTGAATTTCACTGAGCAATATATTCTGGTTTTACATTTAACAAAGAGGTTTCTTAAAGGAAAGAAAAAGAAAGTTGCTACAACAAACAGCACTACTTTGCAATTCCCATGCTGGCCAATGACATTCATCCTGTTTACTGCAATGCTATGAATCCCCATCTGCCACCATCAGCCAGAGCCCCCCGGCTCATGGAAAAGTGGAAGAGAGACTGATACTCTGTTTGTAATGGTTTTCTTATGCAAAAAGATAAAACATAATGGGCATTTTGGTAGTTTAGAAGATTTAGCACCTTAGGTACATTTATTTCTGTTTTTGCTAGGCACTCCCATGCCCTAGATTTGTTTTTGTTTTTTATCCTGTTTAAATTTGCACAGATGTCCCCAAGTCAGTATTTGCAAGAGACTAATCACCAGTGTCCCTCAAGGAGGTTGGACTTTTAGGGGGAAAAATCAGTTGTAACATATGTATGAACACCTCACAACATTATCTAGAGCAGGCTAATTAAGATCATAAAAATGGAAAGTCTATTTGAAGTTAGACATTTAAAAATGAAATGGGTAAAGTTCAGAGCACAGTCCTGCTTAGCATAAATACTGGAGCCAAATTAACCTTCGGCATAATGCCTCAGAGTTCAAATTATCTCAGAGCAGAGAAAGTGTCCACTCAAAAAAGCCACTTTGTTTTAAATTGTCTATAGTTTGTTCCACTTTCCTATTCGTTCTTTTCTTTGGAACAAGACAAACAAAGGGGCTATAGCGCCATGTCAGGAAATGGGTTTTAAGTGGCCTCAGTCACCACAGGACTGAATATTTTGGAATCTGGAATTAGATTGGGGAGCTGCATAAAATAATATTTCTTCAGACATACATCTTAACATTACTCTTAACTTTTGGGGTGATTTGTGATAAACACAATACTGTGGCAAATTTCTACAAGTTGATTACAATAACAGTTAGTTAACAGAGGTTTTGAAATTTTAATCTTGTCTTTTTTTTTATTACTATCGTTTCTGCTGTTAACCGTTATTGTCATTCATATAATATATACATAACAGGTCAATAATTTGCACATAGATTTACTAGTTTAAAATTTTGGGGTGGGAACTAATGTTGAAGTAATATATTAATCAGTATTCAGTTGGGAGGGATAATGAGTGTATATGTGTTGGGGTTGTTGGTTTTTTTAATGCACTTTTTTAATGTCTTAATTGTTTTGTGGAGGGTTTTTTCCTTTTTTATGTTTTTGGAGTTTTGTATTTTAATTTCCCTTTGAATAAAATAAAAAATTGTTGTAAAAATAAATGTGAAGCACTGTGGGAAAGCTAATATTTATCTGTATATAAATTAATCCCTGATCTCTAAGTAAAACTGGAAAAGTACCACTGTCTGTAAACCCTTCAAGTAATGCTAAATTAACTACTTATATTTGACAGTAGGAAGGTCTCCTGTCAATTGCAAAGGAACAACCAAATGCTTTTTTTTTTTTGCAACATGCACAATTTCATCATCATCATGTTTATAAGTTGCTCCAAATGACACTGTCACCGAACATTTGTAACTCTCCTCCAGAATCAGCTGAAATGTTTAAATGAGGCCAATAATCTGAAAACATATTATTCAGGGATTTGAATACCTGAAACAGACAACTTGGAACCTCTCAGAGTATCTTATGAAAGACTGGGGACAAGAGAGTTCAAGCATAGATAGCAATAGCACATAGACTTATATGCCACTTCACAGTGCTTTACAGCCCTCTCTAAATGATTTTAGAGAGTCAGCATATTTTCCCCAACAATCTGGGTCCTCATTTTACTGACCTTGGAAAGATGGAAGGCTGAGTCAACCTTGAGCTGGTGTGAATTGAACTGCCGGACTGCTGGCAGCAGACAGTCAGCAGAAAAAGCCACGCTTACTGCATTCTAACCACTGCGCTACCATGGCTCATGTTATTATGATGTTATTATGTAGTAAGCATATGCAAGCCCATGATGGGCTGTAGGTAAATACCTTGACTGAAACAGAATTAATTTACAAGGGCATATTGTTATTTTATTGCATGTCTTCAAAAAATTTCTCTTCAACCATGCAGCTTGCTCTGATGTGGAGTTTAAGGATACCTAACGTCAGTGGAAATCAACTGATTAAGAAATTCCAAACTCTGTGAGAATTTCAGCTTTAAAAGCACACATCTCTCCCTTATATCCATTATAATAAATGTAACAGATTTGAGACATTTATTTATCTAAACACTATGACAGCAAATGTCGGAGGTCTAATAATCAACCATGTAGATTTTTTTACAACTTCATTTGAGAGAATACCATCCTCTGCTTTCCCATTTGCAGCAAACAGGAAAGACATGTTATTTGTAAAAAAAATATCTTGTAATTTGATAAAGTGTATCATCCTTCTCAGCATTCCAAACATTTCTTATGAAAACATGCAAGGAATGAAAATAAGCCCAAGAATTGTTGATTGGTTGGTTGGTTGGTTTCATTTCCATACCATTCTTCTTCCCAGAGGAACCCTGGGCAGGTTATAGAGAATAAAAAGAGAGGCTTAAATAAACCCAGCACAATAAAACCAGCAGTGCCAAAACAATACAAAACAACACAAACATCTAAAACAAAGTTGATTTAAAAAATAATAATAGAAAAACAAACTCTGAATTGCCCTCTGTGGAACGCAAGAGGCAGAAAAGACAATAAATGAAAAGTATAATAGTTTCAATTATTTTTTGGATTCTTACAAAATGTCTGCAAAATGACAGAAAAGATGAACAGACATTCCAGACGCTGGAGATACAGTTTTACCTATGGAAATCTATTATGGGGAAATATACATTGATCAAAATGTTTCACGCAAATATCTTTTGCTATTTGGGAGAGAAGTTGGCCTATCTGATGTTATCTATTTATAAATATATCCCAGTCAAATATATCAGAAAGAATATAGTGCTGAAGTCTCTTGGAACTATCAAAGACAGGTAGTTCAATCATATGCTTCTTATTTGCATATGGTTCTATGATAGAACTGTTAAGCAAAAACTTTATAAATCCTAATAAAGAAATCTGTAATATGTTTGACTGTGTGAATGTTGTACTAACTTTATACACTTCTGATACATTTTTGACCTATAATAGAATTGTGTCTTAGTAAAGAGAGGGCCTTTTTGCCTCAGTTTTAAAAATAAATACATTTCACACAGACATTCATGTATACAATGTATTGTAGTTTAATATATATTCAGTATGCTTTACTTCAAAACACTGGTAACAGATGGCTTAACTAAATAGAAGCAGACAGACAACAGAAGCAACAATTCTTTACCGCAAGTGTCAGGGCTATTCACAATGTGTGGTCAAAAATGTCAAGATGGCTGTCGCAAGAATATGATTCTGCCTATGTGTCTGTGTGTGCATGCGTGTACAACACAAGTGCAATGTACATTAAAAAAAAGTGGAACATAGATTGCTCCATCTTGGCATTTTTGACCACATACTGTGAAGGTCTCTAATAAGCAATATTATTAGTTGTAAAAGCTTTATTTGTCAGAGTATCTCAACAGCATACAAATCTTTAAGTGACAGAGGATCTAGTTAACTTTTTTTTTTTGCCCTCAGGGCTAGCTGTATCTATAGGAAGACAAGTAGAGATTAATCTGGCACTAGCACAATTGTAGCATAGCAAGGCAAACCTTTTTTTATGTGTGTTGTGTGCATGGCCCAAAGAAGCAAGGTTGTATTGTGCCACTGCAATGTTGTTCTTGTCATTCTACTATGTATACTCTTTTTCTGAATCCAACCCTTTGCATAAATCTAGCATGCAATGTAGATGTTATGCAAGAGGTGCCTGGCTCTTCAGAAAGATTGGATGGAGACAGAATAGGTGACAGTCTTAGTTCAGCTTTGTGGTTACCAATCCAAATATATTTTTTTTAAAGACAATTTTATTATTTAACCATCTTTTCTTCACCAATGTCCAACCTTAGGCTAGGACATGGCTTTCAAGGGCATATAAAGCTAGGCATTTAAGACTATCCAAGGCTAGAAATGTGACATCCTAAAATATGTTATACTAATCTACAAAATTGGAATCAAAGTTGAATAGAATATTGAATAGATTTTCAGAGAGATTAATCTACTGCCCCGTAGGAATTGGAATGAGTAAAGAGAGAGGAATGCAGCCAAATTAGAAACCAAGTAGACAACAAGGACCATACATAGATAGGCAGAGATGAGCATCTGGAGAAATGTTTGAACATTATACAAGATTAAAATTAGATTGATATTCAGGCTAATATCCAAGCAGAGACTAAATCTGACCTAGAAGTATAGTGAAGCCAAATTGTGGGATGCAGCTGTATCTAGAGGGCATAACTGAAAAATAAAAAGATCCATTTTTAATTAACTTTAAATTTCCCCCTTCCTGGATACAGCAATTGGGTATGTGAGGAACTGAGCATAAATTCAGAAGCTCCATACATAAGAACTATATATGCCTTCATATAGTGTGTGTATCTTCATTCATCTACTCATGTATGTGCATAAATGTCCAGCAATAAATGCAATGTGATCCTCAGCATATTACCCACCATGCAAGGTCATATTTGTGCAAAAAAAGATAATCCATCCCTTATGAAATCATAGTTGTGAGTGCTCTTATAACTTGCTATTATATATAAGAGTTTTGGGGTAAAATATATTACAATATCCATGGATAGCTTTCAACAGCTGAAGTTAATAAACTAGTTCTGACCAACTACCAATTCAGTTACTGTTATTGCAAATTTCACTCATGATCAATTATTGGCTTCTCCAGAATATATGAGCCTAAATTTGTTTATCCCTTTCCTCAGATTGGTGGAAAGATTTCTGTTGCCTCTCCCATTGTAAGACTTGAGGAACTAATTTTGTCTCTTAACCTCTCAGCAAAAAATGAAATTATGGCTCCACAATTTTGATGAACTTATAACACCAGATAATAATCAGGAAAGGAGAATGGTTAGGCCTGATTATTGTTGAAGGTGCCATTGAATTATTGATGATTCTTAATGACCACATAGATTGAATTTGCTTCTGTATAATAATTCAGATGTTCTCCAACCTGTTTTTTCAGGTCTACTAATGATGCACCCATTAATATTGTAATTAAGCCTAGTCACATTCATCCTCTTTTATTTCTAGCTAATTGTACTGCAATTTTCACAAAACTCCCTTTAAAATTTCTCAGGAAATGCAGTTAAGAGTGGCAGAATAATATTTCTTCAAGGCTGCTACAACTGCACTTGCTCTACAAATATCCTATCCTGATATTTGCACAAGGTTAGAAATAGATACAGTATCTTGGAACAGATGAGCAAACATATCCCAATACCTGTTTGCTTTTTAAATTTCTGTAGAGTCAGCATAAAGATCTGAAAAGAGTTTGATTGATTACATCTATGAAAATTGGGAAGACTGGTTTATCCAAATGCTTATCATTTGAATGTTGTAGAAACTATAACCTTAAGCTAGGCCTGCTGTATTTGACAAATTCTTGATTCAATTCTATGCTTTTAGTGTGACTTGGGATTTAGGTTTTCTCTGTTTCTTACCCTGACACAACAGCACCTGAACTGCTTGTTTTACTAATCCACATCACATGCAGCCCCACAGTGTCTTTTGCAATAATTGCCTTGAGCTGCCACTGGGATAAATTTACTATTCTGTTGGCTGTATTGCACATTAATAATTCAAATATATAGGATAATATATCAGATATACTTAAAATAGTGCAAACTTACCACATTTTTATGCGACTCCAGAATTGATGGCATGGCAATGTTTTAAATACATTCAAAACCTTATATATATTTAATGATTGCTGTACTTTGTCATAACATCCATTTTTAATTATCACTAATATTGGGTAAGTTGCTATTATTCTTAAACTGGTGTTCTATACTGTCAACATAGTTAAATTACCACCATGCGTATCATTTCATAAATGAAGTCTTGCAAGGATTACTCCAAATAAGGAGATAATGTTATACTGCAGCAAGAGGAGAGTTCACAGAGATTATCTGTAATTAGAGAGACATATGGGAAAAACTGAAGCTCCTTCCTGGGCTTTTGAAGAGGTAAGTGAATTCAGATCTAGTTTATAAATGCATCCTAGCAAGTCCAATCTGCAATTTACTGACTTAACCTCCAACTTTATTCTGCTTTGCCTTAGTTTCCACAAAATAGTATATTTTGCAGGAAATACATTTATTTATATCAGTTTACTAACTATTTTTAACATAGCCATGATTTCATAAACAAGTTTCTGATATCTTTCTCCCACTATTAGTTAATCTGCAATGTTCATACTCTAAAATGTTTAGCGAAGCAATTATGAAAATTGGACATACTGAATCAGGGCATCCAAGTGCTATATAAACATTTTACAAAGATCTATAATACTAAAAAGAGAAATGTTGTGATGGATGGATAGAGATGGACGGATAGATAGACAGACAGACAGACAGAATACACTGAATGTGTAATTTATTTATTCTTAATCTATATGATATTAAATGCATAATAAATTATATAAAAAGGTTTCTTTGGATGCTGATAATATAAGTTTGACACACGTTTAGTATTTTCAGATATACATGTTTTTTAACTGCATATATACTAATATAGACATTTACAAAAATTGATTCCCCACACCTTTCTTATTATAGTACCAAGTCTTGACATTGGAAAAATAAAATTATTGATGCAAATACTCAATAGACTGAAGATTTGATGTCACTTATGATTTAATGAATGGATTACAAATATAAATTATGAATAGTTGATTTTAATGAAATATATAATCTATTGTATATATTAATTATACAATTATATGCAATTATTATATACATATGGTGCATTTAGATATATATCAAACTTTTAGAATCTTTTTAAAAATGCCTTATACTGAATCTGACCATTGGGATAATATAATTCAGCATCTCTCTTTCCAAATTTTAGGTGAGTATCTTTCCCAGTTCTGCTTAGAGATACTTGGGACTGACCATAAAACTTTCTTTGTGCAAACTATGCGCTTTATTGGTGAACATAAGACTTTTACATGCTCTCATAAATTTTCCTTACTATGCATACTAGCAGTTTTGGGGAACAAGGTTCAGTTTGGACTGAAGTCAGGTAATTCTTTTTCAGTGCAGAGGAATAAATGGACACAAATCTCCCAACAAAGAGATAAATAAATCAATTGGTAAGAAGAAAGGAAAGAATGTTTACTTTTTTTTTAACCTGCAGATTCAGTATAAAATCTGTGTGTTATTTTACTTTCATGGAATGAATAGGACAACCTATCTGGGTTGAAAAATTCCAGAACAACCACTAGATGGCAATTTAGAGGTACTGTAGTTTTCTATATCTCTCTTTCCCCACTCCCCACCTAGTGGATATCTAAAAAAAATTAACTCTAATATCATACCCCTAACAGTTAACAGAATTTTGATTACTGGGCAAATCCACTTCAAGTTTGGGTTTGATACAAAAACCGCTAGGCACCCTGCTTCAAACTCTCCAATCAAAACCATCAAGGTAAGTCTTTCCACTTTCCCTGCCTTTTGTTCAGTGGAAATGCTTTCTGCACACATCATCAACGGCCAGCAAAGTGGTTGATTCAATGAGGTGTGGCAGTTCTGATAAGGCACTAAGAGGTGGGCAACTGTTTTTCACTTAATGGAACTATACCAAGGAGTCATTTTGTCAAGACTTGATGGAAGCAAAACACTCCTCTGAGACGTTGCAAAGTGAAAAGATTTGTGTGTGGTTTTCAGCTGTTTCCTTGATCTGATGCACATTTTGTTTGCATCCACACTGAGTTATTATTAGGCTGCATTCTTTGTCAAGAATGGAACATTTGCAATTATTCACTTCTGAAAGCAAATTAGCAAGTTTTGTATTTTCTTCAATGTTTTTGGCTGGCAACTGTATTTTAATTAAACTATATTTTGAATAAGAAATAAGGGAAGCCAATAGTATTGGTTTAACTAATGTCTTATAGTATTTGTTTCCAAACTAACACAAGAAAAATCCTTTTTAACGCTCATTCCCAGTGTGAAAATTAAGGAACAGAGAAATCAAAAAAATTCTTAGTTTCTGCAAATCTGCTGTTCTATGTTCACTGTTATATGCTTTGACTTGGTTAGCAGCTGAAATACATAAGTTCCATTGTTGTTCAGGTCACAAAGAAGAAGGAGAAAAAACACTTAGCCTCTGGCATAGCTGAAAGATAAATAGGTGCTTGAGAGAGAGTGTTTTGATATTTTGTCGTTCTAGTGTCATTCATTTCCCAAGGCCTTTGGGTTTAGCAGTCCTAGTACTAAACCAAATGTTCGTCTCAAAGCACATCAGTACATTCTGTACTCTGCAAATCTTTAAGTAAAAGGAGAAAATTAATTGGCACTAGCCCAATTACTAACCTACGTTTCTCTGTGGATTGGAAAAATGGCAGAAAAGCACTAAGATCTTAGCATCCTTCAGATTCATAGAGTCTCCCAAGTTGGCCTTACGTAACCAATAACTCTATGTTATTGCTATTAGGAAGATGCAGCCTTGTATGTTTTTCTCCTTTTAACTTTTGTACCTTCATTTCATAACATTCCCCCTACATATATATTAAATTTAGAAGACACATCCAATTAAATTTAGATGATATGGTTATCAGAAGGATATTGATAGACTTGAATGCTAGGCCAAAAATGCAATTCACTGGTAAGAAAAGTAAGGTTTTACTTACAAGAAAAAGCAAATTCATAGAATAAGTAGTACCTAACTCAGCAGCAGTAACTGTGAGAGAGGTCTAGGAGTCCTAATGGACAGCTATTTAAATATGTGTGCTGCAGCTGCCAAAAAAGCCAATGCAGTCTTAGGCTGTAGCAACACAGAGATAGTACCAAAATCATGTGAACTGTTAGTACTACTTTGTACTGCTTTAGTAAGACCACACTTGGAATGCTGCATCCAGCATTCAGTTTTGATTCCTGCAATACAAAAAAAATGCTGAAATTCTAGAAGGAGTGCAGAGAAGCAACAAAAATGATTTGGGTGCTAAGGCCAGAATGCGGATGGTAGGCTTAAACTTTAACACCGTTTAAAAGGATGTTTGACACAAGGGCTGAGGGGTGAGATGAAGATAGTGTAAGGAGAGAAAGAAAAAGTATTATCAGGAAATGTTTGATTTAAATAAAAATAGTTCCAAGTTATATTATATGGCTTTGGGGAGTGAGGTTGGTTTTTTTTCCCCAATTTTGTTTGTTTTTATTATAAACTTCTTGTGATCTTTGTTACAGAGAACCTAGAAATACAGGTAACTAATAAATAATTTTAATGTTCACCTTGTACATTATTTTTTTACTTTTTATTGATATTGTTTCCTGATTGCTTTTTATTGATATTGTTTCCTGATTGCTTATTTGTACCCTATGACTATCATTACGTGTTGTAACTTATGATTCTTGACAAATGTATCTTGTCTTTTTATGTACGCTAAGAGCACATGTACCAAAGACAAACTCCTTGTGTGTCCAATCACACTTGGCCAATAAAGAATTCTATTCTGTTCTGTTCTGTTCTGTTCTGTTCTGTTCTGTTCTGTTCTGTTCTGTTCTGTTCTGTTCTGTTCATATTTTTATTTTTTTCTTTTAAAAAACTTAATTTTTTTTGGCTAACTGTTTGTCATCCTTTTATGAACTTTGCATGTTGTTGCCAATTCTGAAAGAGGAGGGCATGATTACTGCACTTGCATGTATTCAGGTTCATCATATTCTAGCATCATCATTGCTTGCAAGGTTTCCTGTGACGCACAGAGGCCCCATAGGCAATGAATTTGGGAGCTTATAGTAGGAGTCTGAGTTTCTTTAGGAGACCACTGGAATGTTCATGTGAAGTTCCCACTGAGAAGCAGAGCTTTATTCAAGAATTGTCCCAAGAGATACTTCATTGGATCTGTTACATGGCTACGTCACCCCGCAAAGCCTACAATCTTTTCCATTCTCTCTCTTTTTTTAAACTGGACAGTGGCTCTAATTTTGAAAAAGAAGCTCCTCACATTCTAGAAACCCATCCAAATATATATTTTCTTGAGAATTAGAAGTTTTCTGATCCAAATTCAATTGTTGCTAACAACAACAACTCATTTCTTGCAATTTGGTTCTTCTTTTGAGTAGTAATCTTTCAGGACAGAAGGGCACAATAGAAGAGACTCTAGAACACATTTCCCAATCCCTACATTGAACATTGCTATAAGGACTTATAGCAACCATCAGTAATCATAATTATATGGTCATAATCAATTTTGGAGAATTTGTTTTTAGTACATGCTACATTTATGAACGTTCAATCATGTGCATTTAAAAAAACACCTACACTATTAAATTCACTTTTAATTTGTTCCCCACAAAAACTCATTAACAAAATTATTTACTTCGTTTCTGAGCATTTCAATGTACTCTACCAAAAAGCATATTTATGGGTAAACTGTGCTGGAAAAAAATGAAAGGAATGCAAACTCTGACATTTAATTAGTTCCAATCCACACATGTGGTACCACAGTGAATATGCATAATCAGTGGTGATCTATAAGGTCAGAATAAATGTAATATCTAACTGATAAGCAAAAACTTCAAAGATGCTAATAACCGAGATTTGGTATTATGCAATTACATACTCGTGATTAGTTGTCCCCAAGAAGTTGTTGCCTATTATCACTTTAAACATCAAAGAAATGCTACCTGGTCTTATCTAATGATTAGACATTTGCAGTTCATATGATACATTCAAGGTGGATAGCCATATTTGGTCATCCTGCCAAGCATTGCTAAGTGAGAGCAATTGTGCAGATGACATGCAAGTTATTTGCACCTGAATAATTTCATACTATTGAAAAAGGTTCCAGGTGGCAATCATAATGCACAGAAATGGGTAATAATATACTTTTATGGATAAGTGGCCTGGCTGTGTATTATTGATATAGCAGAAAACCAACAAATGATTTAATATGGAGCTTTGTCCATCCCTGAATGAGAATAAATAATAGGCATAATATAAAGAAACATGTTGCTTTGGATCTCTGTATTCATGCTCAATTACTGTTCATACTCAAGAGGTAGTTATTAACTTACGACCACAATTGAGACCAACATTTTCACTGCTAAGCAAAACAATTGTTATGTGAGTTTCGTTCTGTTTTGCAACCTTTCTTGCCACAGTTGTTTTGGAAATTGCTGCAGTTGTTAAGTTAATAACATGGTAAGATGTTGAGACTCTAGAAGAAGTGCAGAGAAGAGCAAGAAAAAATATTAGGGCACTGGAGGCTAAAACATATGAAGAATGGTTGCAGGAACTGGGCATGTCTAGTCTGATGAAAAGAAGGATTAGGGATGACATGATATCAGTGTTCCAATTTCTCAGGGGCTGCCACAAAGAAGAGGGAAACAAGCTATTCTCCAAGGCACCTGAGGACAGGACAAGAAGCAATGGGTGGAAACTAATCAAGGAGAGAAGCAACCTAGAACTAAGGAGAAATTTCATGTCAGAACAATTAACCAGTGGAACTGCTTTTGCCTTCAGAAGTTGTGGGTGCTCCATCAATGGAGATTTTTAAGAAGAATTTGGACAACCATTTGTCTAAAATGATGTAGGGTCTCCTGCTTGAGCGAAGGCTTGAACTAGAATACCTCCAAGATGCCTTCCAACTGTGCTATTCTGTATGTATTCTGTTATTACTAGTCTGTTATTATTCTTTCTTTTCTGCCATGTCCCCAATCAAATCAGACTTTCAGCTAAAGAAAAAGCTATCTGCTATCTTCTAACCATTTAGTTTAACAAAAGGTTGATTTTTTAAAAACTTATTACATTTATGCATTGCCCATCTCACTATCCAAAGTGACTCTGGGCAGCATATAGATCTCATAGGTAAGATTCCCAGTTGGGTTATTCCTTCACAAGTTTATTTCCAGTAGGAGCATAACTGGAATTAGAGGCATGCTTACGGAGTTTTTCACTGGGAGAAATGGACATAGTCAAGTCTTTACTATCATGTTCCCCCAAAAATAAAACAGGGTCTTATTCTCTTTTCACCCTCCCCGAAATAAGCGCTTGGCCTTATTTTCAGGGAGGTCTTATTATTTTTGAGGTGCAGGAGGCGGCGAGCATAGTTACCTCATGGCTGCTGCTGTGTTTTGGGGAGGGCTTATTTTCAGGGGGACGTCTTATTTTAGCGCATGCGCTCAAAAGCCAGATTGGGCTTATTATCAGGGGAGGTCTTATTTTCAGGGAAACAGGGTAGTTTTAGTCTAACTAAGAAAGCTGTATTCTCATTAGTCTTATTAGTCAGATTTATTGGGAGGGAAAAAAGGACTTGTTTCCAGAATTTTAGATATGTTATATCTAATCCTCACAGAAGCCGAAACCAATGTCCTTTCCAAAGGATTCAACTTTGCGGTCACTCCCAAACACCCCCCCACTGAAACCATTATATGCAGAGTCGAAACCAGCCTGACCAAAATAAACCCAGAAGACGCTAACAAAATTAGACTCAAAATTACCAACATCCTATGCACTAGCAAACCACCCAA
>JANHFT010001895.1:171053-182812 GCA_032467955.1 Pseudoxenodon macrops | reverse complement strand
TCTAGTATCAAAGGCAATTCAGGAATATCCAGCATGGAAAACTGGACAAACAAATCAACTTTTTCCAACCTGGGTGCTCTTCAGATGCAAGGACTTCAACTCCCTAGTTGGCATCAACCTTTTTGATCTGACAGGTGTCAGGTGGGTGAAGGTTTCCGGGTTCATGATGGTTACTTTGTCCCAGTACTGTATTTCTGGTTCAGGGTGCAATCACAGTTGGATAGGATCTACTGAACTGCAAAGTTTGTTGCTTTTGTACTCATTTCAGAAACACCAAGGAACTTCTGGGTTGAAATGATTAACTGGTGACATCACTAATACCCTGGGTATGCCCAGTTGGGGGCTCTTTTCATGTCCCTGGCAGGAGCTGGAGTTTATTTAGTGTATGGCACATGTTTGCCAGGGATCACTGAGGCGGCTGGCTGCGTCTGTGAAAGGAATTTGGGGGGTGGTGTTATCTTTTACCTGTGGGACACCTGAATGCTGGTAGGCAATCGGGGGAGGCTCCTTTCTTGTCCCTTCGCGGTTTATTCACTCACAGGAATCGAACCGCCAAGCTGCCAACCTCAGTGGTGCATAGGCCCAGCGTCTTACCACATGAGCCACTGCGGTCCCTCGAGGAGCTGAAGTGAAGGACAAGAGCTCAACCCCGCCCCAACTCAGCTCTCAGGTCTTGAATGCGGCCTTGCTAACCTTCTGCCCTGCGTCCCAGCCACTCAAGCCTTGGTGATCCTAGTTTGTTTCTAGATAAATGTGTATAATGCTGAATAATCACTACCAGTTTTTTCTTGTTCTTTTCTACTTTTTCTTCCAAATGTATCCTTTTTGTAGGTACAAATAAAAGGAGCAGAAAACAGATTAAAAGGATAAAAATAGGGGAAAAAAGAATTTCTGTTCCTGTTGGAATAACTTGCATCAATTTGAAACTGTATATCAATAAAGTCTTAATCAGGTTATTATGCAATAATTAAAAACATAAGCAGTGTGTCTCAAATTATAAATTATAAAGCAAATTAGTGCAATAATTTGTACCAAATCTAAAAGGAATTGAGAAATGTTATGTTAGATGTAAAATAGTGTTAAATTCTGTATTGGTTTTGTTTTTCAGATATAATTTTCATTTTGGCTTTGTTGCACACTCCCATAACTTAATTTTCCATTTTTAATGGAATGTGTTGTTTGTAATTGTAATTTCCAATGAGAAGCATAATCAGTTTTTAAGATCTTGTTAAGACAGCAATCATAAAAATCACCCTATCCTCCATCAGGTAATGGTATGACTCTTTATATCTTGCATTTGGGGTATTACTCCATCAATCTAAATAGATTTGCATACAGTTAAAGTGATAAGATGTAATAAGACTACAACAGTCCTTGAGTAAGATTCCCATTCACAATGGCTTCATATAACACACTGTTAGGTTTGTTTGTTTCCTTCTTCTGTCTTGAGCTGCTACTATTTTTTATTTGTATCTGGCTATATAAACAACACTTTGCATTGTGTGCTGGAATAAATTAGTTTTAGGAGATGAGGGCTGGGATGTCCAACCTATGTGGTTTACTGACATGGGAGCATGGATGGAAACTCTCCTACTGGATTAAGTACTGGACTCGATTATTTTGTATATTTACCCTCCTCATCAACTGGTTAATGCTGTACTGTGACAGATTAGTTGCTTGGGGTCATACAGATTGTGTCCATTGTGTTAGACCAGAGGTCCCCAACCCCTGGTCCATAGGTTGACACTGGTCCAAGGCATGCCAAAAACTAGGCCATGCAAAACAAGCAAATGCCCCCATTGGTGGGATGCAGGCAGCACACAAAAGCATGCCCCTTCCGGTCTGCGGGAAAACCTCTCTCCACGGAGCCAGTCTCTGGTGCTCAAAGGGTTGGGGGGCTGCTGAGGGGTGGGTTCCTCTTACCTTCCCTACCGGTTCACGTTGCATCGGAAGTGCCCGTTGCATCTGGGTAAAAACCCTCTGCGCATGCGCAGAAGGCTTTGCGCATGCACAGAGGGTTCTTTTCCAGCTGCTTTCAAGCAGTGGCGACCCGAGGACCGGTTCGGGGGTATGGCCAGCCGGCTGTCGCTACCTGTTCAGCGAGCAGGGGAAAATTTCCGCCACTGGTTTTCGCGAATTGGTCCGAACCAGCAGTAACCCACCACTGGGGCTGCTGTATTAGACCATTGTCTATCCTTTACAGGGATTGTACATCCTTTATTATAAAAGACAACCCTTTATTTCAGAAACTAGTCCTTTAAACTGATTTAATTTGATTTTATATTTTCTTGGTTTTGCTCTGGAATTTTCCTCTGTACAGCAAAGTTGTAAGCATAAACAATTTTAACGCCTTATAATCCACTTTCACATTTGCCCCCTTTTCATATTTCCTTTTTATTTTTTCCAAGAAAGCATGGTCATTGTTCTATCCTTTTATGGTAGTGATAAATACTCTTTAAACTGTGTTCCCGTCTTGAGGATTTGGCATCAGGTTTTCCGTTTTATTATGGACAATCAACTAGCTCCCACTTCCTTTGGACTCACAATCCCCCAAATCATAACCATCTTTGTTGATCTAATTTTCCTGCCGATGGGAAGATGGCACAGCCTTTGGGTTCCTATCTGTGCATTTCTGTCTTTCAGAATCTCAGGACAATGCATCCTTGTCCTATTCCATTCCGGGTATCTTCTCAATACACCCGGAAGTAGATAAAGCAGAGAGTGTTTCCAATCCATCCAACCTACTAACCATTATGACACTTCTGGTTTTTTTAAAAGACAAAAACAGTCTCTGTAAAGGAATGTAAATAAAGTTCAACTTCTTTATTTCAAATTCCTTCTCCCCTCCCTCCATTTCCTAAGCCATGTAGTAACTTCTTTGTTTTCAGATTGGTGTGGCATTAAGGATGTGCAAACAGGAAGTTGTTGACTTAAAACCATTCGTAGAGTAGAGTAGAGTAGAGAAGAATAGAGCTGGAAGGGACCTTGGAGGTTTTTTAGTCTAGTCCCCTGCTCAAGCAGGAGAACCTATACTATTTCCAATAAGTGCCTGCATAGTTTTTTTCTTAAAAACGTCCAGTGATGGAGTGTCCATGATTTCTGAAGGCAAGCTGTTCCACTGGTTAATTGTCCTCACTGTTAAGGAGTTTCTCCTTAATTCCAGGTTGCTTCTCTCTTTGGTTAGGGTTGATGACTGTTTGTTTGATTGTTTGAAGTTACAAGGCCCATGGGTCACTAAAAGTGACCTATGGCTGTTTTTCACACTTAAAAACTATTGCAGCTATCCCCTTGGTCATGTGATTGGGACGCTTGGGAACTGGCATGTATTTATGATAGTTGCCGTGTCCTGGGATCACGTGATCCCCTTTTGCGACCTTCTGACAAGCAAAGTCAATGGGGAAGCCAGGTTCACTTAACCGCCATGTCACTAACTTAACAACTGTAGTGATTCACTGAACAACTGTGCCAAGAATGGACATAAAATGGGGCAAAATTCACTTAACAACTGTCTTGCTTAGCAATGGAAATTCTCGGCTCAACTGTAGTTGTAAGTCAGGACTACCTGTATTTCAAAAAAATGTTTGGTAGAATCAAACTAGGATCCCACATGCGTGCAAGCGTAGCTTTGCTCATCTTGTGATATAAGTGAAAACAACCCCTCTTTATTCAGATTGCACAACCAGAACATCGTTCAGCCTTAGGCAGAAGCCTGAAAAAAAGAGGGGCTGTTTTTGGAATGTGGTTTTGCAAAGACTCAAGGATTTCTCTCACGCCCCATTGACTGCATTTAGTCTGGTTCCTGTCAGTCAAAAAGGGAAAGATCTCTAAGCCAATAAATATATTATTCCTCTGATTATCTTGACTGTTTTTGCAGGTCTTCTGGAGCCTAACATTCCCCAGTGGAATAAACCAGAGGTGGCATCCTACCAGTTCTAACAGGTTCTTTAGAACTGGTAGTAACTCGGTGATGACATCACAGGGCTGGTTCCTTCAGTGTCTCCGGGGGCGCCGCCATTTTGGATTTTGCTTCTGCGCATGTGGAGAAGCTAATCCCCCCCCCATTTTTATAATTTACATAACAAAAAAAATTCTTTTTCTTTAAACAGTACTATGTCTTTTACTGTTATTTACATTTATTTCGATTCATTTTTGTTTCTCTGTTCTAACCAATTATACCACTTATCCCACACCTCGTAACATTCTGATTCTTCCTTACCTTTCATTTCTAACGTAAGCTTATACATCTCGGCACATTCTCATATTGTTTTATTGCTGCGTGTGTATGCGCAAGGCCCAACCCTGAGCGAACTGGCAGCAAAACAATCCACAACCAACCCCTGGAATAAACTGATCTCACTTCGAATAAGTTGCTTTAGAAATAATCTGTGAGTTAATAACTCAAGGACATTTTAATTTTAAACTCGTAATATGATGCATAAGATCCAGTCAATGAATTATGTAGCTTATTGATTGTATAGAAGTTTGGAGTAAACAAATAGCTGCTTGAGAATAGTTAAGTACAAATATTTGCTTAAGATGTCAGCTGCAACACATGATTTATCCAGATAAATCCTCTAGAAGTATAGCAGTATGGATCATAAAGAATTGAAAAAGAGATGCCAAAACCTTATTTAAGCATAACCCTACATTTGAAAATGAGACAGTCATTAATACAGCCCTTGATGCTGCTGAATTCTTCAATTCCTCATCAGTGCTTTTTAAAAATTCAACGTGGCTCCTTTTTTCTCTTTTATAACTTGTCAAAACAATCCATTGAGCAATAAAGTGTGCATTTCTCTTTCCCAATCTCCCTCTTAATAATATTCAGAAATCAAAGACTGGCTAAAATGGCAGGGTTGGGCGACATTTGACTCTCTAAACCAGGGGTGTCAAACTCAAGGCCCACGGCCCGGATATGGCCCATGAGGTACTTAAATCTGGCCTGTGGGGCCGGCTTGGAAATAGCAAAGGACCGGCCTGCAGTGCCTCTGGCAGTCAAAATGGGTTGTGGGGAGAGCTAGTGCTATAGGAGGCATCCGTCCCATCTCCCCCTGCCAGCCCGGCCCGCGGAGGAGAACTACCAGGATCACAGGGACAAAATCTAGCCAAAAAAATGGTCCATTTTGGGAAATATGATTTTCAGGTCAAAGGTGATAAACTAACACTGGGAACAGGAACACAGTGCTTTGATGAAGTGAACCAATCCAATTGTCAATCTCAAGTCCTTAAAAAATTCCAAATCACTGAACTGAAAATCAGTAGCAGAAGTTGGAGTAGTGATATCACTGGGCCACAGGAACAATACATGGACTTTGAGAAAAATACATTTGTAGGTGGAAACGTTTACCGTTTTTAAAACAGTCAGCTCTAACCCCCTGAACTGCACTGAAAAAAATTAGATAGCAAAATGGTTTAGTGTCATGCTTGCAGTTTTGGGAACAAAATAGTAAAATAATGGTAAGCACGGGAGTACAAGGCTTCTGCATGGTCAAAAGTTTTTTCTTCTCACCTCCCTCCAATTCTAAAATAAGGGCTACTTGAAAAGGGCTATGATTTGGGGATTCCCATTCCTTCTTGTGAAATTCCCGTGTCAATAGAACACTATCTCTGGCTGTTGGTCGGTAGAGAGATTGAATTGGGGCCTCTAAGCCAGGGCTGTCAAACTCCCGCGGGCCAGATGCGTCACATGGTGGCCCACACCCGGTTTAGCAAACGGGAAAAGAAGTCTCAATGCGCCACGTGACGTCGACGACGTGAGTTTGACCCCCCCTGCTCTAAGCCAAGGATTGTCTGCCTTAGTTAAAGAGCAAATTATTCAATTTTTGCACTTGAGTAAACATTGGAACAATGTGGACAAAATCCTTCTCTGGCACTCATAGAAATCTGTTGAAGAACTTTTGAATCATATCAGCGTAAGTGCAAGAATTTGCTCGAAAGCATTAAGATAAAACATAACTTTTCGTCATGCCAGAAAACTCACTTTTCACATTTTGACTTAGCATCAGTTGGAGAAAAGGTATTAGAGGTAGTCCTTGACTTACAACAGTTTGTTTAGTGACCGTTTGAAATTACAATGGCACTGAAAAAAGTGACTTATGACTGTTTTTCACACTTATGACCATTGCAGCATCCCATTGCTGCATATGATTTATATTCAGATGCTTGACAACTGGTTCATACAGGGGAATCTCGGTTCAAGACCGTAATCCATTCCAGGACTTTGGTTGGCACCCGATTTGCTAGTGAATGGAAGCAAGACTGACTGCGCATGCGCGCACACACACAAAATGGTGCAGCAAGGGAAATCACCGCGGCTGTGTTTGATCCTCAACCGAAGATATGTTCATGAACAGAGTCAAATATTTAGTGGATCTTTTGTTTGAAAACTGATTGGTCGACTGAGGCGTTCGTGAACCGAGGTTCCACTGTATTTATGACCTTTGCCGTGTCCCGGGATCATGTGATCCCCTTTTGCGACTTCCTGACAAGCAAAGTCAATAGGGAAGCCAGATTCACTTAACAACTGTGTTACTAACTTTGTTTACTAACTTTTACTTTTGTTTACTAACATAGGGAAATTGTTAACTTTAACTGTGTTACTAACTATGTTACTAACAACTGCAGTGATTCATTTAACAAATGTGGCAAAAAAAGTCGTAAAAAGGGGCAAAACTCACTTAACAAATTTATCACTTAGCAACATACATTTTGGGCTCATTTGTGATCGTAAGTTGAGGACTAACTGTATTGATTTCATTGTTTGTTCAACTCTTGTTCCCCAAAGAAGTTAGTTCTACCTTTACATACAATATTCAGGATTGTGACTATATATGATGCTTGTTCATGAAGCAGGTCATTCTCTTTCCCTTCACCCTACTGTCTCCATGGCTCCCTGAAAGCATCTCTGGAGAATCTCAGAAGATTCTAGAACAGTGATGGTGAACCTTTTTTTTGCTCGGGTGCTCACACCCATAATGCAATGCCTGGGGAGAGCGAAAAATTGCCCAACGGGCCTACTGGAAGTTCATTTCTTAACTTCCAGTAGGCCCGTTGGGTCCATTTTTTGCCATCCACAGGCTCCAGAGGCTTTCCTGAAGCATGAGGAGGGTGAAAATGGCCTCCACCACCCTCTGGAAAGGCCAAAATGAGCTGGCCAGCATGTGCATGCTCACTGGAGTTGACATAGGGCAATGCCTCGCATGTCCTCAGATATGGCTCTGCGTGCCACCTGTGGCATGTGTGCCATAGGTTCGCCATCACGGCTCTAGAACAAGTCCCTCTGGCGCAGCAGGCAATGAGATGCATGTGCGTGGCCTGTGTGAAGAACAGGACAGCGATGGCACTGCAGTGGCTTTTTTGGTGTGTTTGAGATCTCCGGTAGTTTTTGGCACAAAAAGTCTCCAGCCAGCCACCGCTACTGGGAAGCGGCTGCCCAAGCGGCGGCAGCTGGGAGGCTTCTCACAGTCACACCAAAAAAGAGAGCTTGCCTTCCTCACTGCCACCAGCCACTGGGGGAGGAATGCAAGCCCAAAGAAAGAGGCGGTTATGAGGGAGAAAGCGGGGTATCTCGCAACAAGGGGGTGAAATGTAGGCTAGTGGGGAGCCCAGCAACGACGGCTCAGCCCTGCCTTTCCTTCCCCTCTGCCACCTGCTGCTGTGGGAGGAAGGTAAGCCCAAAGAAAGAGGAGGTCATGGGGGAGGAAGTAGGGCTAGGGCTGGGGCCTCTGAAGGAAGGGAAACATGTGACTGGCAAAGGGAGAGTGGGCAGCATGCAGGAGGAGGCTTTTGACAGATTAGGCCAGGCCTGGGCAGAAAATAGGTAGAAAGAAAGGCTGCAATAGCTGTACGTTCATTTTTTTTTCATACTGGGTTCTGTGGGCGTGGCTTGCTTGGGGTTCATGTGACTGAGTGGGCGCGTGTGTGAGTGATGTCAAAGTAGCCATGCCCACTTAGTCACATGACCCCCACCACCAAACCACGCCCACAGAACCAGTAGGAAAAAAATTGAGTACCACCACTGGATAGATACTTCAAATTATTATTATTATTGCTCAAATGATTGGACAAGATTGTTGTTAGCCACATGTTTGATTCTTGCTAATGTATGGAGATTAAAAAATAGATACAGATCTATTAAATATACTTCATCTTAGGTAATGGCATTAATATAAGAACTCGACGTCAGTTAATTAAATAATTTTACTAAGTTAATCATCTGTATTTGATTAGGAACATTTAAACCAAAACATGTTTGTACATTGCCAATTTCGCAGTGAATAAAAAGCCCTACCACCTATTGCTGAAGAAAATCTCTTCTGTTCTCCACCCCACCTCCATTTGGAATTTTTTATTACTGCGAGACACCAGAGTCAAAACAGCTTCAAACAGCTTTAGAAAAATACATTTCTAACCGCAGTAAAGGGGGGGGGGCATCAGCTAAGCCTAATTTTCTGAAACTGAATAATAAAAGCCTACAGTATTACAGTGAATTACAGAGGAAAATTGGTAGGATTTCCAAGGTATATAAATAAGGTATAAGCACCAGGGGTGGTTTGTGGATTGTTTTGCTGCCAGTTTGCTCAGGGTTGCGCCTTGTGCACGTGCGTGCGCGTGCTCAGCAATCAAAAATTAGCTTCTGCGCATGCGCGGAAGCAAAATCCAAAATGGCGGCAGCCAGGGAGACATTGAAGGAACAAGCTCTGCGACATCATCACCGAGTTACCACTGGTTCTAAAGAACTAGTTAGAACCGGTAGGAACCCACCTCTGATGAGTATGGAAGAGGAGCAATATTTTGGACCGAGAGGTGTAACTTTATGCAATTCTTGACTGCTCAATTTCATTCTCTTGACAAAAAAAATGCTCAGATTGTCCGGTTTAAGTCGGAAGGAATTGTCGTAGGTTTTCTTGCCCTCAGTTCTGTGCGAGAAGCCACGTTCAAGCATCCCTAAAAGATGGCCCTGTTCCCCTTCGCCTGCCACATTTTATTTTTGAATAGAGATGGGAAGCCGTAAAACTACTTAATGATTCAATGCGCTTTTCTTGATAATGAGACAGTTTCAGTTTTGCTCACCCAAAAGAACGGCATAGTTTTACAAAGTCCTAATTTATAAGTCTTAAGCATTGGCCTTCTACTTCATAGTTCACTGTTTTTTCCAGAACAGAGAACCTGAACTGATACATCGTCTGAATCCACAAAACCACTTGCTAAATGGTAATCTATGTTCACCATGCAAAAGCTTCCAGTGTTGGCCATCTTTTAATTGGTTAAGTGTGATGCATGTGGATTACACTGACACGTAGCCAGTGCAATTTTATTATGTGTCTTGTGTGCTTATTTTTTAAAACCACAACAGTGCTCCCTTTACGCCTCCCAAAAGTTTTGAATGTGGCTTTCGCTTGTAGTCATCAAATTAAGATTGGTTGTATCATCTTTGAAAAGTCTCTTAGTAGAATCTCTGAACCATTATGTAATTTATTGAACTTAATTAACAGAAGCCAATATTTTACATAAGTAATTAAATGAGTTGAAAGTGTTGCATGACTCTCCCATCTGTTGGAAGCAACAGCTAAATTGCGGCACAAATTAAAACACAGGCTGCAGGTATTCAGTGTGTGGCTATACCCTGTTTTGACGATGTGCCTATTTACATATAAATTATGCAGTTTAAATAGCTGGCAGTATATCCTTCTTATTTTGAACCGTTATTTTTATCTTCGACTGTGAAAATGCTGAATCAAAACAACAAGGTGGGTAAACAATAGCAATTTAATGGCCATTTTAACCAACTTCCCTCCTACTTTGGCATCCATTCAGCAGACTGTTTTCGTTGAGGATTGTAGACTTTTAAAGAAGCATTTACAACATAGCTTTGAAAAGGACCTCCAATTTATGTTTAGCATACAGCTAAACTTAAAGCAATAGAGAAACTAAATGGCTATCTGATTACAGAGAGAGAGACAGAGAGAGACATAAAGAGACACACACACAGAGAGAGAAAGAGAGACACAGAGAGACAGAGAGAGTCAGACAGAGACAGAGAGACAGAGAGAGAATCAGACAGAGAAAGAGACAGAGAGAGAAACAAACAGAGAGAGAGAGAGAGAGAGACAGAAAAAGAGAATCAGACAGAGACAGAGAGAGAGAGACAAACAGAGACAGAGACAGACAGAGACAGAGACACACACACACAGAAAGAGAGACACAGAGAGACAGAGAGAGAGAATCAGACAGAGACAGAGAGACAGAGAGAGATAGAGAGAGAGACAGACAGACAGAGACAGAGAGAGACACACACACAGAGAAAGAGAGAAACAGACAGAGAATCAGACAGAGACATAGAGAGAGACAGACAGAGACAGAGAATGTATATGCACATACACAAACACATAGCAAAAATTTAAGCACATTATAAAATGAATACTTTCATCTTATGTCATTAAGTTTGGAAGATGTAAAAACATGGTCTGAGAACTACCGGTACCTAGTGAATATGTTGAAGGAAGGCTATATTCAATCACAGCCTTCCCCAACCCAGTGGCCTTTAGTTATATTGGACTTCAACTATTACAATTCCTAGCCAGAAGGATTAATACATCTAGAACACCAAGTAAAGAGGGGTTGGTTTTATCAGTCAAATAGAAGAAGGAATTTTAAGAAGTGTAGCTTCATAGTCTTACCATCCTACATGAAAAGTAGCACTTGTCTGGAATACTTTTTTCTTCCAGGCAGAATGATAGAAAATGCAATCGGATGAGCATTTTAGTGATGCATTGGGACCAAGGCACCTTTGAATTAAGTGTAGGAACACACTGGCTGATTTTGCTTACACCACCTAAAATAATGAGTGTACAAGCTCTAAAATGAATCAGCAGCTCATCAGAAGACAGTGATGCTAGCAAATGATGCTTGTGATAGACTGGTACTAACGTCCTTTGTTAAAGCTGCCAAGGGTTAATTAGGTGTTATATTCCCTCCTCCCTTTTCCCTGACCACTAGGATGGAAACTGTGAGCCACACACACACGTACGTCCCAGAACATACAACAGCTTCAACCTTTTGATGAGAATTTGTGACTTTATTGTTTAATACTTTCTATCAAAAAAAGTTTCATTTTCAATCAATTTATACTTCTGATCGTTAGAGGGGCCCATGATATTAAATGTTTAATGAAGCCTGAAGGATTCTAGTACTGTCTTATTCTTAACAAGGTAATTTTCTGAACGTATAACTATCTTTTTTCAAAGGGACTTTTTCTTCCTTTAAGTAGCCTCTTTTGCAGAGGACAGTCATGTAAAATTAAAAATATGTCACAAGAACAACTAATTGACCACTAAGAGTTATTTTCACATAACCCATTGAGCAGACGCATCACTTCTGTACTAGGATTTGCATCTATCATATTAATCTAGTTCTTCTTCTTGTCAAACTGTCAAACTCACTATGTCATGTTGACACCACGTGACGTTTTGCGACGTTTTCCCCATTTACAGAGGTGGGGTGGGCGTGGCCTGCGCATGACGCTTCTGACCCACGGGCCGCCAGTTTGACATCCCTGGACCAGAGTAAGGCTTCTTGACTTTATATATTTTCATAGAAACCGGTTGGCCACATTGACCTGTTGGAAGAAATATCCATCTAGGTTCTGCTCCAAGTGGGGAAGAAGACACTGGAAACCTGATTGCTGCTTGGAAAGATGGTTTAATGGTGGACAGCAGGACCTCATGGTTGAGGTCCTGGGGAAAAGGCAATCACATGTT
>JANHFT010001895.1:124046-138522 GCA_032467955.1 Pseudoxenodon macrops | reverse complement strand
AAGAAGAAAGGAAGGAAAGAAAGAAAGAAGGAAGGAAGGAAGGAAAGCAGGAAGGAAGGAAGGAAAGAAAGAAGGAAGGAGATAGAAGCCTTGCTTAGGGTTGATGGGAAAAGCTTTTGATTGAGACAGCCCCTAGCCAAGAATACTTTTCAAAGTATTTATATCTTCTGCTCATTTGCTTATTTCCAATGATGCCTTTGTTTTTTCTCAGCAAATGAACCACAGTATATTGGGGTGGCGATCAGAGAAACTAGATTGTTCATATCAGTGTCCGGATTGTAGCATAACTGGAAATTCCAGCATTTAAGAAAATGGTCCTTTGTAACATAAGAATAAATTCTTCATTCCATCTTTCCCATTACTTTGTCTCCTGCTTCTACTCTAACCTCTGGATATGACTGCTTCTTTGATCTTATTCCACCTTCAATCTAATTTCAGAGCAATAAACAAGCTGAACATTCAAAATGATGATGGCTTTTGTGGCCTTGCATGTCTATTCACACGACACTCAGCAGGACTTGTCTAAACCTGAATACTTATACATCCTGATATAAACAACAGTGTACAGTGAGGTTGGCAACAAGAAAGACCAACAACTTAGCCATAAAGATTTGGAGGAACACAAATCAGATTTCAACTTGTCTGGGAAGGGACACAGAGCCCTAGGAAGGAGGCAATGGCAAACCACTTCTGAAAAACTTTGCAAGAAAACGGCGGGAGTTTCTTCAGATAATCTCTGAGAACTGGGACAGGTTTTTTTTTTCTTCTTTTCAAAAAAATCAATCAGTATAGAATAAAATAGGATTAGATCTGATTGCTAATCACGTACTTTTCATGTTGTGTCTTATGTCAAATCTTAGTTCTGCAGCATTTTTGCTCACTTGGACCCACTAATTAGCAATTGATTTTGGTGGGGGGAGAATTTGCAGCCAGATAATCACTCATTTGAAGGAAACCCATTCAGAAATAATATATAGTAGAACAATCCAACCTATGATTTTTCCAGTAGGCAGTCTTCTACGTCTACAAGGTTAAAAATGTATTTTTAAACATGCCAATGGATTAATCACCCTACATTAATGTATATATCTCCTATCCTGGATGGAGGACAGACTTTAGAATTTCCCAAATAATCCTACATTATGCTCATGTAACTTGATGTGACATTTATCCGCAGAGCACGTGTTGTAAGTGACATTCACGGATTACAAGGGCAAGGTTGTTGCAGAGAGAGAAAAATACCCCCTTTACAGAAAATCCCAAGATATTCAAACATATTTTTTAGAAATGCCTCCATTAACTTAACAATATGCCTTTTAAGGCAGCACAAGGTAATTTCATTCTGTTTGCATGAGAGTAAACTCATGATATTATTTGCAAGTAGCAGTGGGCGCAAGTAAAAATGTATGCCATGCATGCAGAAATCCTAATCATCCATCTGTATGCCAAACGCAGGTCCTTTTATCTGGTTCTAGTCAACTTTGATTTACAGTTTTGTATTCCCACTTGGCTTTACTGCCTGCTTCTACATGTCTCTCCGTTCCTCTTTAATAAAATCCAACAGGCGTTGCATTCCAGACATTGGGAGAGACATAAGGATTCTAAGTTATAAAGCACATGCATGCTACTTTTGCTAAGCCCCATTTATCTACTAATAGGTAAGCAAGCAAAATCACCATCCTGAACAGATTCAGAATTAACAAGACTCACTGTAAAAAATGCCACTTTGCTCTTTTCAGCATTGGGAGCTTAACACGTTTGATGTCCTCACGGCAGCAATATAAATAACCCAGAGAGTCACAATTTTGCATTCTCCTAGGAGCGGCAACATGTGTGTCCTCCCTGTAGTGACACCCTCAAACTCCACATCTCTCTGGCATTCATGTTCTCATAGCATGAACGGATGCCAGGATCACTCCTATATCTCCTTGCTCTGTTTCCTATCTGAAACATTTTGGGAAAGTGTATTTGGTTTTGTTTTACGCAGAGGTGATACCTACACTGGAAAAATCGTGTATATTTTACCTGCAAAGCTCAAAGGGCCCATCTACAAGGGACAAGTATATATAATATATGATTAGAATGAAATAGAAAGGGTACACAAAAGGGATGATGATAACAAAGACACAAAGGCAGGCAGGCAGGCGGGTAAACACACACCAACCCCTCCACACACACACATTCTGTATTTTATGATGTACAGTTGGCAATCATATAATTAGATCTCAATAGATAGATCTATTAAATGATAGTTTACTAGATACTTCTTACAATTCTGCAGGCTTTTCAACTTTTTTATGGTAAAGGTGAACAACTGGAAATATGACGTTCGAAAATGGGTTATATTTAGATGTACTTCCTGTGCCAAATTCAGAGCATGTCGTTGTTAGAAATAAGATAGTGAGATACATACAGAGGTACTGTACCAATGCTATGTGGGACAGTAAATCATTCAATTCTCTCCATACTTAACTTGAAGGTCACTCATACCAAACAAACCACAACTGGTCATTAGTACAAATTCCCTGGAGGTCACTGTCTTTTTATCTGGCACTGACTAGAAAACAGCCCATGTAAGCCTTCTTGTATTCCATAGCACAACAAAGGAGGATATTAAAATAATAAAATCTAAAAGAGGTAGGCTCTTTAGCCCCCGGATTCGCATGTTATGAAATCAAGATGGGAAAAATCTTTTCAAAAACTTCTAAAACCAGAGAAAGAAAACATTCTATTTTTTTTGGGTTGGTGGACCCTAAATCAATATCTATAGTCTTTTTCCTAAGAATAATTTATTTTATCCTCATAATTTCAGATTACATCAGAATACTTTCCTCCATGAATGCAAAGCTTCGGAAGAGGCTATTATTAAACACACTATATGTTGATGATCACGTGTGTGGCTTTTTAAAATCATACGTTGAGCAAACACAGCTATTTTCAGGCAGATATGAATATGTTTATACTAAGCCTTCCAAAATTCTCCAGAATCCCTTGCAAAAACAATAAAACCTCAGAAGAGCTTAAGAAAGAAACCTGAAAGATCCTGACAAATTAAATTGCCATTAAATGAGCTTTGGTGTTTTCATTCAAAAACCTCCCAAAGTTCATAAATCTTGGTATGACTTCAACCACTTACATTTTGCTTAAATTGTTATGCTACATCAAGATGCGAAGGCAGCATTTAGAGCTATGATGGACACTATGGCATCTGTCAGTCCTTTGTTTCTGACCCCTAGATAGATCTCTTATCCCCAATAATTATAAATTCAAACAGTACAAAAAGTTTCACACAAAGTCACTCTTCCGTGCATCCATCCATTTAGTTGAAAAATCCTTAGACACTGAAGCTTAAGGGTTCAAGCACTATTGTGCTAGAGTGATAATGGTATGCAAAGTAGCAGAGCTGAAGCCAATTTCTCACTTGAAATGTAAGAGAGACTTTTCCCTTTTGCTTTTGTGGAGCACAATAAGAATGTTCAGCGTGTGCATTATAAATTTTCTAAAATAAGGCCGTTCTTAAAATGTTATGTTAAATTGGATTTGTTTGAATTGAGTGTGAATTCATTATGTTCCCTGCAAGACTTCAGTTTACTTTGTGGTAATAAAGCTGAGAAATAATTGAACTAGGCTGGTATTAAATACAAGAAAAATCAACCCACATGTTAAGTTAAAAAACAAATCCAGACACTAAAAGGGAATGTTGATAATTGGAAATGTGGAGAAGGGAAGGAACAAGAAGGTCACCACACATGGTTCAATATATTTTGCGAAGTACTTTCGTACTCCAATGCTTCAAATGGCTTTTTCCTAATGGTCAATTGCTCCATTCACTGAAACGGGAAAGAGCCCTAGATACAGAATGGATATCGATGATACAACCATTACCATGGCCTATAAATCAGCAACTGGTAAATTGACAATGTTGTTCTCTTGTGCGATCAGGAGAGCTGAAAGTATAGTAGAAATATATTGTGGAATCATGGCTATCATGCTACGAAGTGGAAGTACAGTATAAATGTCTTATTAAATCATTGCTGGGCCACCTGATCAGTCTCACACATTCTCTCAATGACCTACTCACTACTCATTCAACACTTCCCAATGTCCTCTATCGATGTATCTCCCCTATGCAAGCATTTAGTTCCTTTGCACTCCCCTTCTCTCACTCTTCAGGATCACTATGAAATGGTGATCTGCACACAGGTAAATTAGGAATTTTTTGTTGGGCAGAGAGTTCTGTGTATATTTCAATTCCTCAAATTAGGCAAATATTCATATGATGGTAGACTTAGCACTATCTGAATAGAGGCAATCTATAAAACTTCAGGGCCAGTTAAACAAAACACCAGTTTTGTGAAGGTAGAGCAAGAGCTCTATTGGGTCAGGTCAAAGGTATATTGAATTTATAATACGACCAACCAGATCCTTTGGAACCCTCAAGCAAGAAATGAAGCTGCTTGTTCCTAATTCCAGATGTCACCTTGTATCACCTTGCAGATAGCATAAAGTCTTCAGGTTTAGAAGCTATGGATGTTCGTTGTCAACTTCGAAACGATCTCAGCTGAAGCCATATTTACTTTTGCTTCGTTTCTTAGTTGTCACTCTTTGTGGGGAAGTTAGAAAGAACTGGAATGCAGTGCCTGAGTCCACTAGGGAAAACATCCACCAGATGCAGCATGTGAACCAGAGGTGGGATTCACTTACCTTCCCTACCGGTTTGCATATATGAATGTGCACACTTGCACTCTTGCTTTGCTTGCATACACCTCATCTGTGCATGCGCACAGCCTCTGCGCATGATACGGTGCTCGCGCATGATGTCAGGGCGGGTGGGCGGAGCCTCCTGCAGTCGCAGCTACTGGTTCACACGATCCGGACAGAACCGGCTGAATACCACCACTGGTGTGAACTAAGATCATGGCAACAAACATCTGCTGAGACCAAGGGGGAAGATCCTGCTGAACTGATTGGTTAATGTGACCCAAGACACCTGAGGGGGTGGTGGAAAGTTTCTATTGTTTTTATTACTCTGAAGCGTGGGAATTACCCAGACCTAGCTTCAACTTTCTAAGTGTCGATACGATGTACTCAATAAAAGGTCTTTCAAACCTGAATGGAGCTTCCGAGCCCTGATTCAATTGGGTTCATTGCTCGGAACCAGGACATTTGTCCTTTGTGATTTTTTTAAATTGGTAGCTTATTTTGATGGGTCAAAGTCTGCTAACATATACAATTTTATCTATTTGTAGCCTGAGAAAACTGCCTCACTCTGCCTAATAACAGAGGTGGTTTTGAATTATGCCATTTTTTTCGGACAATTTAAAAAATGCTTTTCAGATGCTTAGGTTCCAAAATCAAACTTCATGTTGGCATCATGAGATGTTCAATGCAGTGATTAACAACATGGATTTCTGTTCCATAAATGATGTTTTGCAGAAAAATCTTCATAATGGTTTGATGGAACCTTACCAGTGGTGACCCAGCTTGTTCCTGGAAATTGAGATAGATCTTGGCAGACACTGTAAATTGCGCGTGCTTTTGTGTAGGTCTACAACTGCATCCTTTCTGGCCACATACCATATTTACTATTAAATAAATAAACACATTTATTTGGTAAGCAAGAATGAAAAGTCATTCAATAATAGCAATATGTGTATCTTGCATCTGTAGCAAGTTTGCAGTTAATAGCATTTCCTTAAAGCTGCAATTGAACACAAGTTTTCTTAGAAATAAGTCCAACTCTCCTCAGTGGCTTTTGTTCATAGAGAAAGTTATAGAATTTTGGTTTTGATTATTATTCCTGGCAGTCTCTATATTCTGTACTCTGTGGCATTCCTTTTTATAACTATTTAGATTTTCTTCCAGACATAAGTGCCTGATAAGAACTTACATTTAACCTCCTGCTGCTTTTAGACAAAACAACTATTTAACTTATTAGAATATGAGCTGTGGTGGCACGCTGATTAGATGCACTATTGCAGGCTAATTCTACCCACCGCCAGGAGTTTGATCCTGACCAGCTCAAGATTGACTCAGCCTTCCATCCTACTGAGGATGTTTCACTGTGGTCCACAAACAAGTCTGAACAAAAAGCTGTCATCATCATTTTACCTAGAAATAATCTAAAAATCTATCTGAAAAGTATTACTTTTCAGTCTAGATTTCAAGTATCCCTAACATTAATACAAGATTCATTTCATTGGCAAAGGGAATTTCCCATATATTTTGCTCTGGTTCACAAACAACTCAGAATGGAAAACCTGTCACCATAGCTTTCCTTAGAAAACCTATAAGAATAAATCCCAAGCGTTAGCTTTTGGTCATGACTCCAAGTAGACCTAACCCTAACCTTAACTATGGATTCATTTTCATTGGCAATTAGGTTTTCCTGTATATGAATTAAAGGGTGTCAACATAGCTTTCCTTAGAAAACTGGTAAGAATATATCCCTAACAATAGTTTTCCACAATGACTCCAGCTAGACTTAACCCTAACCCTAGATTAATTTTAATTAGCAATGGGATTTTACAATACTTTTTACCATGGTCCAGAAGCAACTTTGAAAGAAAAGCTATCACCATTTATTTCCTTAAAAACCACTATGAATATAGCCATAACATTTATTTTGTCCATTACTCCAAATACACCTAATCTTAACAATAACACTGGTTTCATTTTCATTGCCAAATGGATATTCTCATGGTCCACAAATAATTCTTAACAAACAGCTGTCAATTTTAGCAAAACCAAGAAGAATATATTCCTAACAATGGTGTTCAGCTACTCCTCACCTCCCTGCCCGAGCTCATTAGGATCCCAACAGGAAGCAGTTGTTTGGAGCTAAGCAGCCACCACGACAAAGAGTTGGCAAAACAGCTCAGTTTAAATTGGATCTGACCAAGAAGGAGGCTCAGTAGAAGCACCTCACAGAGGACTACGAGCATAGGCTTTCCAAGCAGAGGGAAGACCTGTGGGAGTGTAAGGCCAAGTACTGGTGCTTGGAGACTTAGTGGGCTGAGATTGTCAACCAGTTCCAGGCCAGAGGTGGGTTCCTACTGGTTCTAACCAGTTATTTAGAACCTTTAGGAGCTCGCCGATGACGTCATGGAGCAGATTCTGTCTGTGTCTCTGTAGGCGCCACCATCTTGGATTTTGCTTCTGTGCATGCGCAGAAGCTATTTTTTGACTGTTGCACACGCGGGTTCATGGTGAAACCCTGAGCGAACCGGCAGCAAAAAGATCCACAACCCACCTCTGTTCCAGGCCATGATGCAGTCTCACTGGAACAAGGCCCTCCAGTTCTTTGCCACCAGAGGTGCTTCCCTCCAGCCTTCGCCCAAAGCCTTGGAACCAGGAGGCTGACGCAGACCTCAAGTTGGAATTTCTGCCCCCCTCCGACCCACACAAAAATACCCCGAAAGGGGAGACTCTCTGCAGGAACACAAACATTCATTGTATGTATCTGGCCCAGGGGCTGTAGTTTGAGGAATCCTGATTTAGTGCAATATAAAAAATGCAAATAATTTTTCTGCGGACCACCAAAGTTTTCTCATGGCCCACCAGTGGTCCACGGACCACCAGTTGGTGACTGCTGCTCCATACAGTCTGCAAGTAGCTTCAGGAACTCTGCTTTGAAGCACCCTACATGCTGGGGGCGGGTCTGAAATCATTTTTTTGTTGAAGAAGCAACTATTTTTAGAATTTATTTTTCAAATGGACAAGTAAGTTGTGCCTTTCATTTCTTAATCAATCTTAAGGGCTTACAATCTTTATTTAAACTAAGAGAGGCTCTCTTTAGCCACAGGTGTTATTCCTTTTGGAAGATCTGCTCCATTTTGAGGATTTCTTGTTAAACAAGGAAGGAAGATACTGAAGGCAAGCTAAAATAAGGAAGTGTGGAGTATCTTTTTTTTAAACAAAAATTGATGGAGAAGTAGAAAGTTGTGGTTCTAGTTTATTATTTTTAGTCATTTGTACCTTTGCCCTGCTTTGCTGTGGCTAAGATCTTTATGATTCCTGATCGTCCAGCAATTCTTCAGTGACTTACAAAGAAGCTATTCTTTGACTAAAGAGAAAGTTAAGAAGATGGAGGAGAACACTATTAGAGGTGTATTTCAAAAATTATTTAATAAAATCCAACAGTTTATAGACCAGTGGCTCCAAGAGTGTTAAAAATAAAACTACTCAAACTACTTCAGAGATGCAAATGTGTGTAGAAAGTTACCAAACCACAAAAGCTTGGTAGCTAACAATGTAGAGGAGTCAATTGCAATTTTGGCATATAAACCTGACACCAATCTTTATTAAAGGTAAAGGTTTCCCTCGCACATATGTGCTAGTCGTTCTCGACTCTAGAGGGCGGTGCTCATCTCCGTTTCTAAGCTGAAGAGCCAGCGCTGTCCAAAGACATCTCCGTGGTCATGTGGCCAGCATGACTAAATGCCAAAGGCGCGTGGTATGCTGTTACCTTCCCACCAAAGGTGGTCCCTATTTTCCTACTTGCATTTTTTACGTGCTTTCGAAATGCTATGTTGGCAGAAGCTGAGACAAGTAATGAGAGCTCACCCCATTACGCAGCACTAGGGTTTCGAACCGCTCAACTGCCAACCTTTCTAATCAACAAGCTCAGCATCTTAGCCACTGAGCCACCACATCCCTTAAACTTTATTATGAGGATTTAAATATAAACCTCCCAACACAATTGAAAGAAGAGTTCCCAGAAAATCTGCAACTTTCAAAAGGACAAATATAGGACTTTTCCTTCATGGGCACAAACAAGGTTGAGAAATCCTTGAGAAAAAGACAAGTTTATAACTACTTCCAAAGAAGGAAAAGATTTCATTTCATGAAGATAAGCTGGAAGGAGAGACTTAAACATAACGAGTCAATCGGCATTAGTATGGAATTTTATTGGTGTAATATTTGTAATTGAAAGAAAGTTTTAATGTAAAGTGGGTCTGAAAATGCATTTTTTCTTTATACTTAATGCTTAAGTAATTCTTAAAGCTTGTAAAATATTACTGAAAGTGTATTGGGAAGTATCTGTGTTAAGAGAAAGTTAAATAAAAATATGTACTAGTCTAAAGAAAAGTTTAGAGATTTAAAAATGATGTATGTCAGAGGAAAAATCTTATTTTATGAGGGTAATTTGGAAGGAGTGGTTTAAATTTAATGAGTTAATTAGAGTTAGTTGGAATTTTGTTGGTTTAACTGAAAGTGAACTTTCAAATGTGTATGTTAAGAGGAAGTTTAAAAATGGATGTATTAGAACTTTTTGATTTAATTTTTTTTTTTAAGTTTAGTGTTTTAAAATAGATGAAAAAAATAGAAAAAAAGTATTTTCCCCTTTAAGGCAGGGATGTCAAACTCGTGACCCGCGGGCCAGATGCGTCATGTGCTGGGTCTGCCCCCACCCGGTTTAGTGAAGGGGGAAAAAGTCCCGATATGTCATGTGACGCCTGACGCCGCGAGTTTGACAGCCCTGCTTTAAGTTTAAAGAATCTGAAAGAATCCAGTGACACTTCCCCCTCCCTTGTACCCCATATTTTCTTTCCCCCTTCTCCTAACTTCATATTTCTATTTTCCTTTATATTTTATACTTGGATAAAACAATAAAAGTCGGAATAAAAAACAAAACAAAAGAACCAGTCAGATCAAAGAAGCATCTAAAATGGGATAGATAATTTAACAGGCAGTCAAACAACTTGACTGAGTTGTGCAGCTGCTCTTTGCCATTTCCGCTGTTTGCCTTTGCCAAATACTTAGTTCATTAATGGTGGGTAACTGCACCTGTAAGACATTATACAAGGCACGAATAGGACTTTGTGTGAGAAACGAGGACATAAATAATGGAAATTGACATTATTATAATCTCTCAGAAAAGCAGCTAAATCAGGACTTCATCAATGTATATCATGCTAATAATGCCTGGAGTGGAGAAATAATTTATAATGAATTATTTATTTGATGAACATTGCTTCTCTGTTTCTCTGCCGTGATAATGCGGGTAATTAGGCTCTGATTTCTTAACATCATTCACATTTATTTGCCTTTTTGTTATGGATTGATGGCACTTCGAGAAACACATAACCCATGATGCTTACAGCTATATACTGTCTGTCCCTTTGCTTAATTACAAATTCCAGCAGCCAGCAGTGTGCAGCAGCAGCCAAAAAATCCAATGCAATCCTAGGTTGCATTAACAGAGGAACGGAATCAGGATCATGTGAGATACTGGTACCGTTCTATAAAGCCTTAGTAAGGCTGCACCTGAATACTGCCTCCAGTTTTGCTTACCACACTATAAAAAAGAAGTTGAGACTTTGGAAAGACTGTAGAGAAGAGCAACCAAGATGATTAGTGGCCTGGAGGCGAAAAAACATATGAAGAATAGTTGCAGGAACTGGGCATGGCTAGTCCAGTGAAGAGACATGATAGCAGTGTTCCAATATTTGCCACATAGAGGAGAGGGTCAACCTATTTTCCAAGGCACCTGAAGGCCAGACAAAAACTCCCCCCCCCAAAAGGTCAAAAAAATGTTTTTCCAAAACAAAAATCCCCAAAAAAGATGGTGGCATCCATGGACCAGAACCGGTTCCGTGATGTCACCAATGGCTAACTATCTACTCTATAGAACCGGTCCGAACCGGTAGGAACCCACCTCTGGTTTCCACCCATTGCTTCTTGTCCTGCCTTCAGGGGCTTTGGAGAATAGCTTGATTCCTTCTTCTTTGTGGCAACCCCTGAGATGTTGGGACACTGCTATCATGTCAACCCTTGTGTCTTCTTTTCATCAGATTAGGCATACCCAGTTCCTGCAACCGTTCTTCATATGTTTTAGCCTCCAGTCCCCTAATCATCTTTGTTGCTCTTCTCCGCACTCTTTGTAGAGTCTCAACATCTTTTTTTGCATCATGGTGACCAAAACTGAATGCAGTATTCCAAGTTGGGCCTTACCAAGGCATTATAAAATGGTATTAACACTTCACGTGAACTTGATTCTATCCCTCTGTTTATGCAGCCTAGAACTGTGTTGGCTTCTTTGGCAGCTGCTGTACACTGCTGGCTCATATTTAAATGGTTGTCCACCAGGACTCCAAGATCCCTCTCACAGTTACTACTGTTGAGGAAGGTACCATATATACTGTAGCTGTGCTTTTTTTTTTCTTGCCTAAATGTAGAACCTTATTTTTTTCACCATTGAATTTCATTTTGTTAGATAGCATCCAAAGTTCAAGTCTGTCAAGATCCTTCAGTATCTTGAGCCTATCTTCTGGCTATTCCTGCCAGTTTGGTGTCATCTGCAAATTTGATGATTTCCCCATCTATACCCTGGTCCAAGTCATTGATGAAGATGTTAAAGAGTACCTGGCCTAAAACAGAGCCTTGGGATACTCCATTGCATATTTCCCTCCATGTAGATGCAATTCCATTGAGGACTACGCATTGACTGCGGTTGGTCAGCCAGTTACGAATCCATCTGGTGGTGATGCTGTCTAACCTACATTTTTCTCTTCTTCTACTCTTTCCTTCCACATTTCCCAGCACAGTCAGATAATTATGGAATATACCTTTCTCGGTATTAGAACTTTGCATAATGTGTCCAAAAGAGAATAATTTGAGCATGATCACTTGTAACTCAGAGGAGAATCATAAATTGATTGTTTTGTAATTGATTTGTTTTCTTGCCCACCTATCATACTCTCAGGAGTTTTCTTCAACATTAAAGTATCAATGCTTTCCCTATCCTGCTTCTTCCAAGTCCAACTTTTGCTTTTCTAGAGTGTCACACAGAATACAGAATAGCAGAGTTGGAAGGGACTTTGGAGGTCTTTAGTCAAACTCCCTGCTCAAGCAGGAAACTCTATACCATTTGAAACAAGTGGTTGTCCAATCTCTTCTTAAAAACCTCCACTGTTGAAGCACCCACAACTTCTGGAGGCAAGTTGTTCCACTGATTAATTGTTCTCACTGCCAGGAAATTTCTCCTTAGTTCTAGTTTGGTTCTCTCCTTGATTAGTTTCTATCCATTGCTTCTTATTCCCAACATCTTTTTTATACTGTGGTGACCAAAATCTTGATTTGTGCATGCCTTGTTTTATCAAGGCATGCACAAATCTGATTTTTGTAAGTAGAGACCTTTCACAGCATCAGAATATCTTTTCCAGGGGCTTCATGGCTCTTTTCCAAGGGCTAGTCTGAGTCTTCTTCTTCTTTTTTCACTGCTTGTTCCTTTACTGTTGAAGCTTTATCCTAAAAGGCAGGAGCTATCCATCACTTCAATACAGTACATCAATTGCCACTGAAAAGTTTCCAGCTTTATAATAGTCTTGGGGGGAAAAAGGAAGAGCATTTAAATGACCTTTAAAAAAATAAAACCTCAGGAGATCGTCCTCCAAATCTAGTTGAAAGAAAAGTTGATTCCAGATAGCAGTAAGTAGATGAGAAAAACTGAAATGGGAGATGATTGGTTGTGGGTGGAAAAAACACCCTGAGTCCAAAGGAATATGGCTTGTAATCAAAGTATTCAAATGACAATGGATTTTGCTAGGCACTACGCAAAGATTAGCAGTAGTAAAAAGACCAGCCAATATAAGACTGATGAAAGGAAGAAGAAGGGGGTCTACTAGAACCATCTCATTCTAGATCTGAACTAGGAAGTAGGAACACCAGACAGCAAACTACAGTATGCCAATAGACTAGGTGAAACATCACCAAGCAATGAACTAACCCACTTAGCCGATTCAGGAATAAGAAGTGAATATTCTCCAGATATTCAAAAGATGAAAATCACAAGCTCTTTACATTTTGTCAGTGAGAAAGCTTCAAGAAAGTGGCATATTGATAAGAAATCCCCAATTTCATGCCACAAAAGCTGCCAGAAACTGTCAGTCTTGACAAAGCAAAGCAAAGGAGAGGGAATAAATTATCAACTCAGTCTTCCTTAAATTTAATTTCAGGGAGTAGGAACACATCTAACTGGGAATTTAGGTAAAGCAACTGAAGTACCACATACTGCATCATCCAAGATTATGCTAGAAAAATAAATATGCTTCAATAGCGCTGGCATAAATATGATTGTTAAAATGAAGGGAGAAAGCAAAGAACTTCACAATGAAGTATAGAATAGAATAACAAAGTTGGAAGGGACCTTGGAGGTCTTCTAGTCCAACCCCCTGCCAAGGCAGGAAACCCTACACCACAAAACTAGGGAGAGACCCTCCCTAGTTTTTCAGGCTCTACAGGAGATGGAGTGGAGGGTGAGGAGAGGAATTGTCCTTTCAGACTTGCAAGGTTCTATTAAGTGTATTAGATAATCAGATAATTAGGTCTGTCTGGCCTATCTGATGAGGCTGGCAGTAGCCTCAAATCAGTGAAAAGAGTGGCTGTCCAAACCCTGTGTTATTTAGGATTACTAAATTGTCATCTGACAATTCCATAGGGTGGAGATTGCGTGTTACATTCTGGTGAAAGTTTGGGAGATAATTGAACAGAGGTGGGTTCCTACCGGTTTGGACCGGTTCTACCGAGTAGGCAGTAAGCTGCTGGTGACGTCATGGAGCTGGTTCTGGTCCGTGGATGCCGCCATCTTTTATTTTTTTATTTTTTTGGGGGGAAATTATTTTTGGGGAATTACTTTTGTTTGTTTTTTTCTTCTGCGCATGCACAGAAGTCAACTTTATGGCACTGCGCATGCATCACCATCTTGTTTTTGGCCTTTTTTGGGGGGGAATCTTTGGGATTTTTTTTTTACTGTGCATGCGCGTGCCCATGAGGCGTGCCCATGTGGCACGGGAGGCAGCAAACCGGTGGCGAGATAAGTTAGAATCCACCCCTGTAATCGAGCCATTTTATGAATGAGCATGATTTAAAATGGAAGAGCAGGAACAAAACCCAAATGTTCAGAAAAAAGTATGAGGCTGTCTGGAGATTCAACAAGTGAATGAGAATGACAGTTTGGTGAGCGTCATCTTAGAAAAAGCCATTTTTGAACACACAGTTTGGCATTGTGTGAAGGCTATATCTGTGCTTGACAATTGGAAATAATAGCCTTTTTGTGCTGAACAATTTTAGAGGTGGTCTAAAAGTAATGCAAGCCCTGGAAGAAGTAAACTTAACTTCAGGCAGAAATGGTGGCTGTTGTTTTATGCATGCATTTGACATCTGATGTATGAAAAAATTGGAGGGCTCAGATAACTTTGAACTGTCAAACCGCTTAGAGTCTTAAAAATGTTCCTAGATTGTGCATCATTGGTGTTTGAGGTTTCCAAAAGTCTACCTCCATTTACACTTCCTACCTGGGGCATCCATAAATAATAATTTTAAAAAACTCTCACTAATTGCACTAGGGCTCTGGTTTAAGCAATTGCTTCCAATAAGACTTAAGCACCATCTTAGAGGGCCATGAAAATATTTACTGACCCCTCGCATCCTGGACATAGATTGTTTCAACTCCTACCCTCAAAACGACGCTATA
>JANHFT010001895.1:107180-117520 GCA_032467955.1 Pseudoxenodon macrops | reverse complement strand
CTCCAAAGCACCTGAGGGTAGGACAAGAAGCAATGGGTGGAAACTAATCAAGGAGAGAAGCAACTTAGAACTAAGGAAAAATTTCCTGAGTTAGAACAATTAATCAGTGAATTGCTCCAACACTGGAAGTTTTTAAAAAGAAGTTGGATAATCATTTGTCTGAAGTTGGGTCCTGCCTAAGCAAGGGGTTGAATTAGAAAACCTCCAAGATCTCTTCCAACTCTGTTATTCTATTGTATATGAAAATATAGGTATGTGGTGGAAATATTGGAAGAAAGCCTAGAACGGTGTGGGCTCTAGCAATCCTATTTTCCAAAATATATATTTCTTCCAACCAGTCATTGTCCAGGTAAGTCTTCAATCACTGAATTTTGGTGTACTGAACATAATGGCACTTGGCTCAGGATTTATATTGTCATTTAGTAAGTATGTGTTGCCTTGAATTCTATTGCCAGGTAGAAAAATAGAGCACTGGCAGCAGAGCATAAATTTACAGGGAGAGCGTGGGGGAAACCAGGGTAAAAGAAGTAGGATCTTCAAAAGACACCTTTCAGAGATCCCTCAAACCTAATGGTGCCCCTGCTTAGGACAGCATTGTAATCTTGTAAATAGAAAATGTAAAAGGACTGTGACTGCTTATGGAAGAAAATGAAACATTCTTCTTCAATAATTTCAGAACAAGTAAGACTGTAACTGTTGAAGCATTTTTTTGTCATTTACTAACTTTCTTGATGCTTCACAATTTAGTACTAAGTCAGCTGTTTTATTAAAAATCATGTTAAAGAAAAAACAAAAACAACCCCCCCAAAAAAACTAAATTAAAAAGTAAACAACAAAATCACACTATATTGCATATTAAAAAAAAATGGAGTTGGGGGGGGGAGTTTTTAAATAAATCATTAAATTTTGACCATAGATAGATAGATAGCAAAGCCAGGTGATCATAGAAAAATAATGCATCACTGGCTTTAGAGAAAATTAGAATAGCAGGAAAACAGCAAGAGAATTAAGTCAAGGACAAGCAAGTAGCAAAGGGAGCAGTGGAGCTAATAGGCAATTGAGGTAGACCAATCAACAGCTCTAACAGGAGGCTGCTTATACCCTAAATCTGCCCCTCCAAGAAAAGGTATAAAAATTATGTCAAACTTTTGTTCTAACAAATGGTGCTTTTTCAGTTTGCAAGTTATGACAAAAATTACGAAAAAGATATTGGATAATAAAGATACTTTTTTGCGGTGTTTATTAGTAGTACTTTATGCAAATTATCGTAAGTAAAAAGCTATCATTTCTATGTAGAATTGAATATAATAGTATGCATATACATTCACACACAAAAATCATGTTTAATGATAAATGCTTATTGCTTTTTATAAATACTTTGTACATTAGAAAGCTAGAAACAATTTAACAAATTACTTTATATAGAAGGAAAAAAATCCTTTTAAAAACTAGCATTTTGCATTAGGAAAATGTTTGCATTGTTAGACCTTTTAGCAATGGGATTGAAAAGTGACTATAAAATTAATTCACTTTTAAGAGTATCTGTTTTGGCAGTGACATATTCAATTCGTTTTAGCTACCTTTTAGCAAAGCTATGTTTTTATTCTCCATGTTTATTTTTTGATAGATAGTGAAAGAAAAAAATTCTATATTTATTTTAAAAGTCTCTATATATTTATTCCCTCTATATACTTATAAAAAGCTTTCCCTCTGTAGTAATAGAATGATCAATTAAATTGTTTTTGAATTATGAGCTGTGTACTTAATAAACATTTTTGTGAGACTTCCACATATTAAAGCCATTTGAACCTTTAAGAAAAAAGCTTTTTAAAATTGTTATAAAATATTTTAATTATTAGAAAATTCACAATATTTATTATGACAAAGGTATATTTTTTATCTGAGATAAACTGTAACCTATCTAAAGGTGACGGCCTTCCTATTATTACGTGTTCTTTGGGAAGGAAGTTAAACAGAAATAACTCACCAGTTATCTGAATCAAATAGATTTCAATCATTATTTAAAAGTGTAAAGTATGACAAAACTCTAATTTACCTTTCACTATATGTATGGAATATGAAGCAAAAGGTTAATTTCTTAATTAAGTAATGCCATTTTTCTTATTTCTTAAGGTACTATTATATAACCCTGTTATTTTTTATCAAGTAATTATGATTTAACAAAGACATATTTTTATCTCTGTTCTTAATAAAAAGAAAAATGCAAGTATGTACTAGCCTGAAATGTTTAAGACTATGACTTTATAGATCAGTGGTATGAAACTCAATTTCATTGAGGGCCGCATCAGGGTTGTGTTTGACCTTGGGGGCGAGGTTGGCATGGCCAGGGTGTGCGTGGCCAGCTTGACATCATTCGATCAGGGGTGTATGTAGTGGCCCAAGCGTTCTGCCAGAAAAAACTGGTTCCAGAGCTCCATTTTCAGCTGTGACGGTCTCATGCTACCCTCTGCCAGTGAAATGGAGTTCCATTTTTACTGACAGAGGCTGGCAGGAGGCCGTCGCAGCTGAAAATAGAACCTGGGAGGGCTGCACATTGTTCTCCCAAGCTCCTTTTTCACTGGCAGAAGCACCATGGGCCAGTCTTTTGCTGTTACTAGGGCAGCCCTGCGGGCCAGATCTAAGCACCCCATGGGCCAGATCCAGTCCTTGGACCTTGAGTTTGACACCCGTTATAGATAATTAATATAAATGTCTGCCACATTGCGTTCATCTCTTGGGTAATGGTTTACATTTTGGCAATAATAATATTTCTTTGGAAGCCAACAAATAACATCTCCCTTCCTAGGCTGATATTCCCCAGTAAATAGAACCCTTGTTTCCCCGAAGACAGGGTCTTATTTTCTTTTGACCTCGGAAATATGGCCTTGCCCTTATTATAGGGGGAAGCTTATTATTTTGGGGATGAAGTAGGCGGTGAGCGTGGGACTGGATGTCCCGTTGCTGCTGCCTCTCCTCCCTGTTCTTTGCGCTGGCCGAGCAGCTGGCCCACAGCTGCTGTTCATGGAGCAGGACTCTGCAAGGCTTGTTGTGCTGTTTCTTCGCACGAACTGCTGGACTGCCGTGAGCTTCATCATACCAGCATAGGTGGCGTCCTGTCGCTCGCGGCTGTGCCGTTATGTCGAACCTCATGGTAGTGCTGCCATTCGTGCATGCAATATGGCACAAGCCTTGCAAAGTCTTGCTCCATGAGGAGGCGCAACGAGTCTCACAAAGACTCATTTCTGGCAGGGTGGGCCGTGAGACACACGTTCTACCTGACCCTTGTAGCACCATCGCATTCTTCACCGTTGTGTCCAGAGAAGCACACTGCAAAAGAAAACTTCTCGCGCATTTGAGAAGTTTGATTGAACTCGCGAGAAGTTCTTTTGCAACGTGCTTCCCTGGACACAATGGCGAGGAACGCGATCATACTACAAGTGTCCAGTAGGATGCACATCTCACAGTGGGGTGTAATTTGGAGGTGGGGCAGGGTGGTCTGTGACGCGTGCGTCCTACCTGACACTTGTACGGTAGCACCATCGCATTCCTCGCCAACTGCCTGCTGCTGTGTCTTCTAGCAGTCGGGGCAGAGAGGCAGCGAAGGACAAAGGGAACCACAGCCCCGCATGGAGCTGGAAGCATAAAGCATAATGCGTACTTTCAGAGCAGCCGCTGCCAGAAGACTCTGTCCCAGCTGCCAGAAGACTCAGCAGCAGGTGGCTGGCCCGACCAGCCTCTTACCACTTGGTTGGTGAATGGCGCTCTTCCCAGCCGGAGAGGGGGTTGTCCGCTGGGTAGGCACTACATGACAACAGATGCCAGGTGGTTGCTCTGTTGTGAGGCAAAGAGGATGGATGGGAGGCGAGCGAGTGCCAAAAACACTGGGGGAGGGAGAGAACAGAGAGACTGCTCCAGATCAGTTCAGCTAATCCACGGGTCGGATTTAAGGGGCCCAGCTACCACTAATTGACCAGGGAAGGGAAGGGATGCTGGCCATACCCACCCCTTCACTGTGACTCATTTTCGGGGAAGGACATATATTTATGCCCACCCCAAAAATCAGGCTTGGCCTTATTTTCAGTACATGTTGTATTTTCGGGAAAACTCGGTATTAAGAGGACTATTTTCTGTGATTTGGACACAGCATATAGCTTTTAAGTTTGGGAGTCATTTAACATCTATCTTCCATGAATTTATCCAACTTTAAAAAAAAAATTAAACTGACTCATTATTGTGTCTTATAATAACAAGTCCTACGTATATCTTAATTATCAGATACATTAAAAATTATGTATTTATGATAACTGTATGCTTTCCCATAACTAGAATTATTATCATACGCTGTCATTATTTTACTACCAGTATTATGAAAAAACAGTCTCTATTCAGCTTTGTCAACACCATGTATATATATTTTCTCCCAAGTACTCAATTCTTTCTAATTTAAAATCCACTTAAATTGCAATAGGTATACTTTTGTAGAACACATAGGACAAACCTATTTTTAAAATCATGTCATCATTCAGTTCTGTTTCCTGACAAGTAAAAGTTAAATATATATAAGTAGCTGAAATTTCCAGCCACTTGAAGAGGAAAAATATAGTTTGACACAGCTTGCTCTTGCAATAATCCCCAACATCATCTTTACAACAGTATAGAACTAGGGATAAACTGAGAGAGGGTTTTTTTTCCTTATGCATCTTCATTATCTCCAGCAGTAGAAAATGATATGATATATTATGGGTAATATATTCTAACATATGACTTCAAGTCAAATATAATAATTTTGGGAAACGGAGTTCATCAATTTTAAATGTAATGGATTATTAAGGGAGATAAGAAAATAGTAATCTATCTATCTATCTATCTATCTATCTATCTATCTATCTATCTATCTATCTATCTATCTATCTATCTATCTATCTATCAATCAAATTTATACCCTGTCCATCTCACTACTGTAGCTGAGTGACTCTGGGCAACCACCTTAGACAAAAGCCATTAAAACTATAGAAAAAAGACACTGTTAAAAAACAGAATTAAAAATAGAATTAAAAGTAGAGTTAAAAAGCCACCTTCAAACCACCAACCAGCCCCTGAGGTTGCATACCACTCTTAGATCCTCATTCATTTGGCAGTAAAAATTTCTTCATGGTCTTCAAGAAGAACAGAAGACTCTCTGGGGGGAAAATGTTCCATAGGGCAATGGTAGAAAAGGCTCTCTTCATAGACCTCATCGGTCAAAATTCTTTAACTCACAGGATGTATAACATACCTTCCCTGTCTGATTGGGGTGATGGTGATTTAAATTGCAATGGAGACAGTAGCTATGAGCATAGCTAGTAACACCCATACCACACCATTATGTCATAAGCTCTGTTGGCTTCTTATAGCTCTCTGGATGCTATTCAGAAATGATGATTGTCATGGATGAAGCCATATATGGCATGGGGGTGGGTTATGTGTAAGACCATCTCTCTCCAATGATATTTGCCTGTTTCACACACTCCAATTTAATCTTAAAATATCTGCCTATATTGGATTCCTGAGGGAATTATTTTGTTCGAGTCATTTTGGCTGAATCACGGCTTTTGATGAGGCTAGCAACGTGTTTGCGCGTGCTTATTTACGCGGTATGATTTATGTTTTATGTAAACTTTTATATCTTCTTTTACATTCTCCTTATCTTGGGATCCATAGCCTTTATTTGCATCATACTCAGTACTAGATTTACTATGATTAGAGGTGAGATACATGAAGGATACATGGGGAGTTGATCAATAATCTACCAATATGCTTTGATTAGATGTAATTTCGCAAATAACTTTCCTCGATGATAGCAGCTCTCGTGGCACTGGAGGTGCCGTCTGACATGGATTATATCATTTTAAAATGATTTTTGTGGTAAGCATTATTAAATAAGAAAGGCTGTACATCTGGTAAACCTTTGTATAAACATATGTGCTTCTTAACAGATGGGAAGAAGAGCTGCCTGCAAGTGATCTGATTAATAACAGCATTCATGCTCTTGAGTGGTAGCACTAATATCTATCTATCTATCTATCTATCTATCTATCTATCTATCTATCTATCTATCTATCTATCTATCTATCTATCTATCATCCATCCACCCATTTATCTATGTACACAGAGGGGGGAGGGGAGAAGGACAGGGAAAGTGAGAGGGAAACGGAGACAGAAATAGAGACAGATTTTAAAGTTAAATTCTGGGCTTCTGATTTATTTATGTTTTACTAAAATGTCAAATAATAATTGCATCTTTTCAGTTTAATTTGACAGCGGCTATGTCTGTGAGATGTAGATTTAAGTACAGTGTGATTTAGTAAACTGCACTGTGCTTTGAAAAGCAATAACAAGGTCAGCTCTTGACAATCAACTCCAAAACCATCCTGCTGAATTGAAAATTCGATTGGTATATTGGTCTTCCATCCACATAGATAAAGTCCTGTTCTGCCTCAGTAAAGAATATCATTATCTGCTCTCATCTGGTGCTGAAAACTTAGTCTATCCTATAATAACAATAGAAAAGGAAGAAAATAGTACGGCGGGCAGAATACCTGTTGTGCCATATTTATGAAAGCTGAGCATCCCTGTCTTAGCCTACATAAAGCCCAGATACACAGATTTGACTCTTGCTGACGGAAGAGCTTCTGTCATCAGAATAAGGGGAATTATTCACATTTTCACATTTTCCACAGTGCTCACAAAAAGCATTGGAAGTTTGTGAGGAAAATTAGCAGTCCCCTGAAGTAGACATGGACTGGGTTGGTGCTCTGGAGAGAGAGAGAGCTGCGTTAGTCTTTGTTCTTAGAATGGCTTTAAATGCAAACCCTCTGCACTTAAGCGCCTGTTTCTTAATCACACCAGCAACCTCTCTGACTCACAAGGGGCCATTCTCTCTGTGCTTGCAGGATTCTCCAAGAGTTTAGATACAACAAGCGCTCACTTCCGGGGACAAAGCAATGAAAGATCTGATTTGTTCCGCAGATGTCTATTTTTATCCCATTATGAACCAGCTGTCAGGGTTCCCAACGAAATAAAAACTCTGAGGCCTGGAATTTCCTCAAAGTAAGAATTTATTAGGAATGCGATATTGGCACAGCTGGTGAAAAGCCTACTCTGAAGAACCCGCGGTTTTTCCCACCCAAATCAAAATCCAAAGTTCTTGCCCCCAGGTCACACGTCCATCACATGGTCCAATCAGGTCACCGTCCTCCTTCGGATATCTTTGGTCATACCTTCCAAACACCTGGTAGGGACGTCCTTGGCTCCCACGGGAAAGAATGTTAGTTTGGCTACACTTTGCCCCAGTTATCTCTATCACAGCTACAACCAGCCTTGCTGTGGCAGCCCTGAAGATTTCCAAAATGGTTTCAGGGCTGACACCAGCTTCAGCAAGTTGGAACGTTATCGTCAGGTAATATGCAATATTGACATGACATAATTGTTTGGGGTAATCTTGAGCTATCATACCTGTTTAAGTAAAACTAAATCTGATTTTCCAAGAGGATTGTTGTTGCTTTTTGCTTATCACATAACCTTTCAAAGTACAGTTGGATTGGATAGTTATGAGGGATCCCAGGGACACTTATCAAATTCAGTATCTATCAATGTCAGAACAAGATTTCTTTAACCTCCTGAATGCTTAGGAGCTTGAATTACCATTATTCTTCCTGAAGTAAAATGCCTTGGACAGCGTGAATTAAAGGAGAAAATGTAGTGCTGTAGAACATGTCTTGTCTGTTGAGAGAATTGAAGCAGGTTTGGATACTTAACTTGTTCAGAGGAATAACCACACAATGCAGTCTTTAAGATAGTGAGACATTCTGAAGGTAGAGATATTTAAAAACCATTTTCCTCTTCCAGCAAGTACATCACATTCCATGTAACAATGATTGTGCTTCTAAAAATAGCAATATTAGAATATTAAAAAGCTTAACGTCTGAGGTATTATAGAGACAGTTAAAGTTACTGTATTATGCTTCCTGAGTACAGTATTCTCGAGAGGCGCAGTGGCTTAAAGACGCTGGAAATGGTCCGGCGGTTCGAGTCCTACCACCGTGTGGCAGAGTGAGTTTCTGTCACTTGCCTTGGCTTCTGCTCACCTAGCAGTTAGAAAGCATTATGCTACATGCTAGTAGATAAACAAGTACCACTTTGGTGGGGAAATAACAGTGTTTCGTATGGTAGTGTGAATCCAGCTGGTGCTGGACCTTCCCCAATGTGACTCTCGAGTGAGAAGTGACATTAGTGAAGGGACAAGCCCCAGATGACCATGTAGAAAGCAACTAAACCTTTCTGAGTGTGGAGCTAGCGAGATACACCTGTGGTGTATCCTGAATAGCGTGCAAACGTGAACTGAACACAGTAGCAATTGTCAGCAGCCAAACAACTGTACTAACACTGCAGTCTCCTGGCTAATGTAACATCACCATACACGAAACAAACAAACAAACAAACAAACAAACAAACAAACAAGCAAAAAACAAACATACAAGTAAACAAAAAACAAAACAAACAAACAAACAAGTACACTTGCTTCAATAATGAGTACGTTGTTTCAGTAAAAGCCAATCAAAACTTCCATCCATCCCTATTAAAATGTACTAAAATCACCAATACAATTCAAAACAAACTAAAAATTGGTGATAGTCCAAGATTAGAGCACATTTCTCTTACCATCTAAACAAAATAATAATTATTGCTAATCATTGCTTATTATTATAGAAGAATGAAATCAAAGAAATTAATGAAAAGGATATTCGGTAATAAAAGCCAATTTTAAAAAGAGGGGCGAGGGAAGTAAACGTAGGTTGGGGGAATTAGGAAAAAGCACAGTTGTAAAAAAAGGACACTAATTGTGCAGAAGTAGATATGAACATATAATTAAGAAGAAAAAGATAAATAAGTCTAATGGTCTGAATATAACTAAAAAAAATAAAAAAATAAGAAATATGTTAATATAATATATAATTATTACATTTATTTTATAATACTAAATTATAGTTACCGGTAATCATAATTATAAATACAATATTAATATAATTATTTTTGTAAATAATAATAATAAATCTCCTCTTCTGTTAACAGGACCTTGAAGAATAAAATGCTTTCCGCTTCCATTTGATTATAAAATGATTTCTATGTACCATTTGATAATTTCAGAACACAGACCAACAGAAACCTCATAAAAAGTTGAAGATTCTTCTCTTGAGTTACATTTATTACGTTAATTTAACATTTTGCTGCACTGTTGAATGGTAAAACTGGATAAATAAAATATGAGACTTTTCATCAGATGCAGAGATTGGGGAATGTTTAAAATTTCATTCCTCATGACGAATCTAAAGAACTGCGCCATAAATGTGCAGAATTCATCAGAAACACCAAGCAAATAATTGGAAGCTTTGGAATTCTTTCAACATTAATCTTACAATCACCTGGCAAAGCCACCATTTCCAAGAACAAAGCTTCAATAAAACAAATGGTCTAGTTTTTCAGTTTCTTCCAGAATTTCCATGATCCATAGAATTTCTATGATCTTGGCAGGAATGAGATTCCAAAGACCAAAGAGTCTTCATCATCTTTAGTGAATCAGTTGTAAATATTTCCACCCATGATTTTTCAACAGAGATATTCTGTTCTTAACTGCATCTATGCTGCAATCTATAATCTTAACTGTGTCCTTAATGGCTTTTATAACCTCACTAATCTCAAGGAGAGCAGTTGGCTTTCTCAGTAGCTGTCAACATTATGGCTTCACCAGGGGAAGAAAATGGCAGAACTTTCTTGGATGCTATCCAAGCAGGTAACAAATTCTCCCTGATAAAACATACTATTATCAACATTTTCTGATTCCAACAGTAGCAAGTAAGACATTAAATAAGCAATGATAAATATAATATCAATTGTAGCAGCACATTAGTCCCACGAGGTGGAACAGATTAGGAAATCAATTCCACAGGAAGGCTAAAAGTATTTTTTTTTACTGAGAGTGGCTAAATACAAATATTTCTCGATTTACAGCCACACTTGAGATCAGAATTTCAGTTGTTAAACAAAGGCGGTTGTTAAAGGGACCACACCTGATTTTATGACCCTTTTTGATAAGCAAAGCATTGCAGCTGTTAAGTGAATCATCCAGTCGTTAAGAAAATTCGGCTTCCCCCAATGACTTTGCTTTTCGGAAGCTAGCTGGGAAGGTTGCAAATGACAATCATGTGATCCCGGGATCCTGCAACTAGAGGTGGTATTCAGCAGGTTCTGACCAGTTCTGGAGAACCGGTAGCAGAAATTTTGAGTAGTTTGGAGAACCGGTA
>JANHFT010001895.1:86014-99483 GCA_032467955.1 Pseudoxenodon macrops | reverse complement strand
AAAAGCTACATTTGGAGTATAAGACGCACCCAAATTATCAGCCCCAATTAGGGGGAGAAAAGGTGCGTCTTATACTCAGAAAAACAAGGTACTTGTTTTTTTAACTCTGTTTTCCTTTTGTAATGTGATGGGCTGTTCAGAAGAAGGGAGCAGGCCTTTGAGTACTCTGAAAGGTATGAGGTCTCTATGTTTCAGAAACATTTTAGGTGTGCTTGATGTGTCTGAGATGACCAACATGTTGAGGCATGGATGGAAGAAATCTAGAAAGCTAGACTCTTGCCAAAAGCCTGTGATACAATTATATTTGGAGGGAAGCTTTACGTGCACTTCTGAAATGCTGCCCACTTTGAAGTGGGGTGGAAACCAAGCCTTTTTGATAGGCCCCATTTATGTGAGGCCTTCACATTTCCACAAGCGTAAACTGTGAACATGTTTGTTATTGGCATTTCAATGTTCTTGGACTCTGTTGTTCCCCAGATGCATTTATCATCTACCCTGAGTAGTTTTGAATTGTGTGTGTGTAGATATTTCTTCCTTTGCTTATAAAGTCAGTCCTGTCACCCAACAATTTGACAGGGTTGCAGTGTAATGACTCAGCCGCAATGCTGCACTACTATTTTGGGAAATTACCTAGGAGGTTTGCATGAATAAATAGTTAGCTTCAGAAGCTATCAATTTTGGTGTTTTTCAGGTGTTTTTTTTTTAAGTGGCCAACCTATATACTGTTATGAAAAAGAAAAGGATCTGAATTATTTAGATTATCTCACTCCCTGCCTGCAATACAAATGTGTGTGGGCACAGACACACGCACACACCCGTCTTACAGAGTGTTGCTTCTATTGTTCTTTGTGGACAATTGTATTAAGTTAAATTTAAATCACATTTACCGTACGATTGAAGACTGTTGAAGAATCATTGGCAGACAATCAAGAAAGAATGGAGTGAGCAAGTTTCCAGCTAATACATTTTCAGGGGGGAAAATGATAGGAACGGGTTTAAAAATAAAAGTTTTGTACTACAAGGTGACTTTTTTAACATACATTTTTCTGCAGAATGGAACAACCAAATTTTGCCAGGATCTTATTAATTCAGCATTAATTCAGCAAAAAATATATATTAATCCTTTCTTATATACCCCTAGAGCAAAAAGTTTGCAATGCATAAGAAAATTGAATGGTAAAGTCTCTCCCCAACCCCCAATTCTCTTTCTTTTTAGAAAATAATAGCAATAGCAATTACAGCACTCTCTGAGTAGTTTACAAATATCAGCATATTGCCCCCCAACAATCTGGCTCCTCATTTTACCGACCTTGGAAGGATGGAAGGCTGAGTCAACCTTGAGCCAGTCAGAATCAAACTGCTGGCAGTTGGCAGTCTGCATTCTAAGCTTTCAATCCCATCTTTAGACATAAACCTTCTATTGGAGCAAGATGCTTTATGGTTGGAAAGAATATTGCTCACATCCTTAGGAAATCATTGTAGCTCAATGAATAAGATTATGAATAAGGTCCAGTAAAACATGCATTGAGTTAGGGAGATTCATCTTGGACAGAGCTCCAAATATTAGAGGGCATCACAGTTTTGCCAGCTGTCCTTGGTTGCTTCATTGAGTTTCTGCAATAATGTACACATACAGACACACCCACACCCACACATGCACGCACACGCACACGCACACACACACACACACAGAGTCCTTAGCAGACACTTACTTTTCTTTTTTCCCCTCCAACATACTTATTTTGATCATAGTAATGTAGATGCTAACCTAGATTATGATCAACCTGATGGTAATCTTCCACTTGAGAACAATGCAGAAGATTTCGAATTTTCACAGCTCTAACCTGTCCTTTAAAGACCTTGATGGCAAACCAAGGAAGACACAGAAATGGGACAGGGGATGTCTCAGGGAAAATAAAACTTCTTTAACAGTTTCTCAAAGCCAGGGCCTGAAGGGATCCTATCTCAAATCAGATAAGGAGAACAACTAGGAGGACTTGCATATCCAGGTCCTACTATGCCATGTTAGCAGCAAACTACTTTCTTTGCCCTGAACTCAGCAGACTGTAGGCTCCCTTTCCACCCAGTCTTTGAGAAGACCATCATCTTGAGGGTAAAATATCAGAAAATATTCTTAACTAGTCAAACTCTTATCTACAAAAATCCCTGACATTTGACTTGATTTGGTTCTCTGGATGTTATTTCTTAGTATATTTTTCCTTTGGATGTTCTGACCTTGGCTTGAAGTTATGAAAGTAACTTGATGGATTTAATGTGCAGATAATAAATTGCTAAGTAAACAGATACTGTAAGAGCAATATAAGTCAGCCTGATTCCAGAGGCCAAGCCAATAGGGAGAACTAAAATGAATTAGGTAAGGAGTTCAAGGAGAAAAAAAGAGAGAAGAGTGACTGGAGAAGCTGTATGTTCTGATGAATTGTATTTTGAGGTATGAGAGGTGACAAGGTCATATCCTAAGTAGTTACTAATTGAAAATATGAGGAACTGCCATTAACCTTTTCCCCTCTAAGTCAAGAGTTTGTGCTTGACTAATGTGAGAACCAAAGAAATCTGATAGGATGACTACCTTTTACTGGACTATATCAACTGAAGGTGACTTTTTGATTTAAAAAAAACCAGAAAGAAAACAGGATTGCCCTGTACATCACCAAAAAAAATCATTCCTCAACTCAGCAATCCAGAAAAAAAACAACGATCTTGCAATGCTGTGGAAAGCATCTGGGTTAAAAGAAGAGGAGGGACAAATTAAATCATAACCAAAGAGTAAATGTAGATAATGCCTTACAAAAAAGAAATTACGGATCATTAAAACAAACATGAAGTCATAGTGATTGAAAGATAAAGCAGGCATTTTCTCCATGAAGTTCTTGAGGTGTCATGATGATAGCTGTCATCTTCATGAGTGGAATAAAGCCCAAGGAGGATCAACTATTCTTGAATTGATCTTCATCACTGGGAACGTCTTGGTCGAGAAGGAGGAGAAGCAGGAGTACTAAAGGAAAGTGCCCCTAAAATGCTGGAGTTCATGATTTTAAGAGGAACTAAAACAGCATAGTCAAGCACAAGTCTTGAATCTCAGGAAAGCAGATTTTAATAAACTCAAAGCAATGATAAATAGAGCCCCTGGGCAGGAGAAGCTAAAAGGATAAGGAGCCCAAGATGGATGAGAATTCCTAAAGAAGGAGATATTAAAAGAACAATTGGAAGCTTAAGGAGAAAAGCAAACAAAATGACAACCCAATATAGCTATACAAATAGATATTGCAGAAGATCTGAAAACAAAACAAAACAAAAAGACAAAATGAAAAAGGGCCCAAAGGAAGAATGCCAACACATAGCAGAGATGGTATCGGAAAACAAAAAGTTCAGAATGGGCTGAAGCTAGAGAAGGATGCTAAGAGCTTTTTTAGACATTATTAAGAAAATATGTTCTTCAGACATCTTTAGGAAAAAAGGATGTATTTTAAATAAAAGAAAAAGGAAACTGTATACTAAGTACCAGATGAAGAACAGAAAATGCTAAACAGGTAAGAAAGAAGAGGCAGTTATTTAACTCCTGTTTTGGTTCACTCTTCTCCAATGAGATGTTATATATCCCACCAGAAAGTTGCAAAGAGCAGTATGGAAGGATAGGCTTGAGAGTGACCAAACATCAAATTTTAGTATTGGTATTTTCTTCACTGCGGGGGGGACAGGACTTTTTCTTCTATTTCTTGGTTTTAGATCAGGGGTGTCAAATTCAATTTCATTGAGGGGCACATCAGGGTTGTGTTTGACCTGGAGGGCCAGGGTGGATATGGCCAGGTTGGGCATGGCCAGCTTGACATCACTTGTGTCGGGAGCACCTGTGGCGGCCTGAGCGCTCTGCCCGCAAAAATGGGCTCCCAAGCTCCATTTTGGGTTGCCACAGCCTCCCGCAGCCCTCTGCCAGCAAAAACGGAGCTTGGGAGGGCTGCACACATCCATCCCGAGCTTTGTTTTCACTGGCAGAAGCACCACAGGGCGTCCCCGCGGGCCAGATCTAAGTACCCCGTGGGCCAGATCCGGCTCCCAGGCCTTGAGTTTGACACCCCTGTTCTAGATAGATTTTTGTTTAAATCATTTGTTAATTTTCTTTAGTATTTTGTTGTACTTTGTGTATTTGTGTATTCTGTTTATTTCTTCTAATACTGTTTAAAAATCCTGTTAAAAACAAATTTGGAAGAAATCACCAAGTTAAGCTTGTTTACTTTGAGTGAATTTAAATGGTCAGGGGCAGATGAACAGCATCCTAGAATACTGTAGAAAGTATCTTAAAAAACAAAGGGGGGGGAGAAAAACCTTCAGCAAGCTAGCTTAACTTTGACATCTGGGAAGATTCTAGAGCAGAATAAAAAGTTCCTTGGAAACAAAGTATTTATTATCAGAAAGCATGAGTGGGTGAAAAATAAATATTGCCAGACTTCTTTTTAATTGCTCTGTTAACTTCCTTAATAGATTGTGGGAATGCTATAGACATAATATATCGGGACTTTAATAGAGTGTATAGCAAGGGTGTCAAACTCGATTTCATTGAGGGCCACATCAGGGTTGGGTTTGATGTTGGGGAGCTGGGTGGGCGTGGCCAGCTCAACATCACTCATGTCTGGGGCACCTGTGGTGGCCCAAGTACTCTGCTCTGTTTTCACTGGCAGAGGCATTGCGGGTCGGTCCTTGGCTGTATCCAGAGCAGCCCCGCGGGCCAGATCTAAGCACCACATGGGCTGGACCTGGCCTGCGGGCCTTGAGTTTGACACCTTTAGTGTATAGCAAACTGTAAGGTTTGAAGCTTAATGCTTACCTCCATAAGTTCTGACGGGTTGTTGTTGTTTTTTTGCTCTCAAACCAGCGCACAGATGGTGAGAAATAGCTACTTTAAGATCTCAAAGGATATCTAGCCATGTTTCTATCTTTAACAACCTTTATGAATGGAAATTGTAGTCCATTTTCTTGGCACTTTCCGATTAGGGCCGTCCTAGCCGGCATTTTTATTTGTTTACATTTGGATATTAAAGATGAGACAGTCACTGCCTGAGAAACTCATTTCCTAGTTGGCTAGAGAGGATGCAATTTCCCTTCTCTCTGGCAAAAGGAATAAGAGCCGCTCTTGCTTTATGCTCTCCTTTTTATTTTCTGAGCTCTTCACCCGTGTGCTCTGGCACTGACACGAGCCCTTGAGCTCTCTCTGCTTGTATAAAATGCCCAATTCCACTTCCACTAGATTCCTTTCCAGTGTTTAGGAAGAACCATCAGGAACTGGAATACAACAGATGGGTAACGATACCATCACAGCTACAGGCCGAGGTATATAAAATAAAATTGTAGTCTCTATAAATTGCTGCAATGGACACAAGTCTGCAGTTTGGAAAATGTGCAGAAGGAACATAGACAACCCAACATCTGCCCATCCTTACACCCAAATTCATTTCGAAATCATTTGGCCATCAGGTCACTTATTCGTTTATCATTTATTTTGCTCGCCTGCGATAGCGCTTCTAAAAGAAGGCATGCAGTTGTGCAACAAAGCTAACGTTCAAAGCTAACTGTCTGCAAAGGCAGCATGAGACTGATTTTCCTTCCCCGGAATACAATGACTGCAAGTGCAAAGCATTCTGAAAGAAGCAAAAGAAAGAGCCAGTCAAAGGGCTGTAATACAGCTTCTATAAGTTATTCTTGTGTCCACTGGCTCTCAATCAATCTTCCGGGAGAGTTTGGTTGATTTGTGCTTTTATCCTTCCGATGTTCCATTCAAATGGTTCATTCGTCTTTTTCCAGTCGCAATCGATCCCCTCTGACAAACCCACCACAAACTGCTACTGCCTCTTCTTATTTTTGTCTATAATTTTTTTGCCCCTTCTCTTTTGTCCTGAATGTGTGTTTGCTGATTTACCAGGACAGGCTCTGAATTTTCTCTTCTACTCAGCAGAAACAATGCAGCAATATGGCAGCACTATCACTTTTGAAGACACGCCATATTGTTGTGCTAAAGGATACAAGGTTGGCGGCTTTCCCTGACTCTGTCGATGAGGTTCATCGACTCGTACAGGGCAAAATGGAAATAAAGACAGTAAGAAATCCTATGAAAATCCCTAAGACTCCAAAAGGTGATTTTAGAAGCTAGAACCCATTTAGAAATGAGGTAAATCCGTCTAAGGTTTGTGGTATCTGTTTTATTTTTCAAAAATAAATCTTGAAAAACCACAATGATACACTGGCTGGAGTGAGAAATAAGCACATGCAGTTGATCAATAAAAGGCAACGTTTTAATTCAGGGTTGAACTGTGGGCTCCTTGGTGTTCTCTGAGCTTGGTTGTTTTTTTTGCAGATGTTTCATTACCGAGCTAGGTAGCATCATCAGTGCTAGATGGGGAGGGTTTGTCCCGCTCCCTTCTAGCACTGATGATGTTATCTAGTTGGGTAATGAAACATCTGCAAAAAAACAATCAGGCTCAGAGAGCACCAAGGACCCCACTTACATCTGAACTCCAAAACTGATTCAAGATTACAGTTTCCACACAAATACTGCCCATGACCTTGTTTTATGCTCTCTTTTCTTCATTTCTCCTGTCTAATTTAGCAATTGATGGCCACAGAATGACTGTAAATTATACAGTGATAGTCAGAATTGCAGAACAATTATACATTGAAACATACACAATGAAACACCATCATCACAAGAAGTACGTAAATGAGGCAAACATTTGACAGTCTTAAGAAATACACAGACAACTCCCATATTCATTTTGTAGCAGCTTAGATTTTCTTATTGTGCCTACTGCTTGGGATGAATATATGTGAGAAAAGGTATTTACTATAAGCAGGTAAAATCTTGCAGTGGTTAATCCGGCAATTAATGATGTCCTGAAGCTTTCTCTTTCTGGTAAACCTTGCTGCGGATGTCCAAAAAGGTTTTTGGTATAATGAAGGCATCACTTTGACTGGCTTCTCTCTCCTCTGTGTTTTGAAAGAGAGGGGTGTTTTATTGCAGAGATAATAAAGCTGTGTAAATCAGCCAAGGACAATCTCATAGGGAGAAGGGGTGAAATGGCGAGTTGCAAGTTCGAGATAGGAAAAACATGGCCCTTTAGTCTGCAAACAGATTTTTCTCCTTGGAAAATAGGGAATTCTTTTCTAATGGTGTTTTTTAAAATAACAACAACAGGAAAGTACAATTTTCAGGCAGGGCAGGGAAGAGGAAATGGCTATTTATCTCATTTTCATTTATGAGTAATTTGAAGGTTTTCCATTTCCCCCCCTCCATTCTACACTTTTAGCAGCTGGCAAGCACCATCAACCTTAACTGATCTCCAAAACGCTAAACATGGTCAGACAGACCAGGTTAGTGCTCAAATGGGAGACTGTACTAGCAAATCCCAGGCTAGATTGGGAACTTGTAAAGGAAGCCCAGCTGAAGGTAATGGCAAATATCTATCTTGTTGTCAAGAAGACTCATCGGGGATCAAGGTGAATTTGAGGGATCGCTTCACCTTTGACTTGCTACTGTGGTGCAAACTTTTTTCTTTAAGATGCATTCTAAAGGATTCCCAGTGAACATCAGAACTGTGTTGTTCCCACGGAATTTAGGAAGGCTTGCTGGTGGGAAGTGGTGGGAAAAAAATCTTGTGTTATGTGCTATCTGGCTATTTTTCCTTTAATGGCTATGTGTATCCTTCCTCTATTGCAAGGGTGCCCAAATGCTTCAGCTCATGGACCCCTTCATGAGTTTCAGATTGACCCCCCCCCAAACATTCAGAATATGAAAATAATTTAATAAATACTACTCTGATTAATAGTACTGCAAACGGTAATAATAGCAATAGCACTCAGACTTATATACCGCTTCACAGTTCCTTTACAGCCCTCTCTAAGCGGTTCACAGAGTCAGCCTATTGCCCCTAACAATTTGGGTTCTCATTTTACCCACCTCGGTAGGATGGAAGGCTGAGTCAATCTTGAGCCTAGTGAAATTTGAACTGCCAAATTGCAGGCAGCCGGCAGGCAGCAGAATTAGCCTGTAATACTGCATTCTAACCACTGCGCTATCACGGCTCTTATAATAATAATAATAGCATGAACCCCTTGGATACATGTAGCCCTCAATTTACGACAATTCATTTAACAACTGAACAACAACAACAACAGCACTGAAGAAAGTGACCTAGGTACTCACACATTACAAGTGCCACAGCATCCCCCTGGTCACATAATCAAAATTCAGGCATTTGTCAACCAGCATGTTTTTATTGCAGCTGCAGCGTCCCAGGGTCACATGGTTGCCATTTGTGACCATTCCATGGGGCTTCTTACCAGCAAAGAAAATGGGGAAAGCTGGGTTGTGAATCAATCTTATGTGATTCACTTAATGGCTGTGGCAAAAAGGTCACAAAATTAGGCACAACCTATTTAACAATTGCATTACTTAGTGATGGAAGTTCCAGTCGCAACTGTAGTTGTAAGTCAAGAATGACTTGTAGTCTCATTGCTTCTTGGGGGTCAATATTAATCACTTTGGAGGGTCCTGCATGGGAGGGTTGCAATATAGGGAGAAAGGAAGGAAGGAAGGAAGGAAGGAAGGAAGGAAGGAAGGAAGTTCTAACCTTGTTGCAGGATTCAATGTGTGGGAAATGTGGAACTATCTGGGAAATTTTCTCTTCCTCCAAATAATATTTGAGAAAGAGTTAGCATTTCACCCATTCACAAAATAAATAATAGAATGCTTCCTTGAGGTAGTGATGGGTGTGTTCAGAGAAACATTCAAAGCAACTGTGAGAAACTAAACAGAATATGTTTGTTCCATCAAGGCAAATACATATCGATAAGAGACAGACAGATAGACTGATGTGCACCCAGACTCATGGAAACATTTGATGCCTGGCAAAGGAAACTATTTTCCACACCACATTAAGGCCATGTTTCCAATAATTGGCTTTGTTAAGTTAAATACCAGTTCTCAACACATGAGGGCACATTCACACAAAATATTTTGTACGGTCCCATCACCTTGTAGTATCTTTCTAATTGCAAGATTAGTTTTGTACGTCAGGCCTAGTAGACAATCATCCCACTAAAAACCCACTGTCACAGGGCATCATTGCTTCTGTTGAGGGCTAGGAAATGAAATCACTTGTTGAGGGCTGAAGACCGACCAGTTTTATAACTGATGGTCATCTCTAGATTCACAATGACAGCTTTTGAACACACAGCAGATTAAAGGGGAAGACTCAAAACCCTAAAACTCAAATTCAAGTCTGTTGCATCATCAGATATTTGTGTGTGTGTGTGTGGTGTGTGTGGGGTGTGTGTGTGTGTGAGTGAGAGAGAGAGAGACAGCTACTGATGTGAAAAATTCATTTCTATTTTCTTGTGTCAAAAAAGCCAAAAACAACCCCCCTTTTCCATGTTTCAGTATCTCATTGCATTAACAAACGTAATGTTCCCTCAGTTAATTTTATTATTCAACAAAATGTTACCATTTTGAATCTTTTCTGTTATATATAATGGATAAGTGCTTTAGGCACACAAAAATGTACCCATAAAGATTTTATTTTTCTTCTTACCCTTAAAAAATATATCCATATCACCGTCAGTGACATGGTGGAACATTTCACATTTACGGCTATTACAGTGAAGACGTGGTGGCAAGTGGGTTTGTATATTTACAAAATTCCTATCTATAGCATAAAATTATAAAACCATAAAGTGTAAGGGTTGGAAATAACTATCCATTCACTTCCATACACTTAGACTCATATACCACTTTATAGTGCTTTACAGCCCTCTCTAAGCAGCTTACAAAGTCAGCCTGTTGCCCCCAACAATCTGGATCCTCATTTTACCAACCTCGGAAGGATGGAAGGCTGAGTCAACCATGTGCCATTCAGGATTCAACTCTTGGCAGTGGACAGAGTCACCCTGCAATACTGCATTCTAACCAATGTTCCACCATGGTTCCTGGAGGTCATGTAGTCCATCCCAATACAGAAAGCCATTGCTGTAGCTTTCCAGGCAGATGGCCATCTAGCCTCCACCAATGAAGGTCCAGCCCTCCTCAAACAGTCTGTTTTCATGTCAAAAACAGGGAGCAACTTACTGCTTTCTGCTGCTAGTACTTTATCACTAAATGTTAGAACATCATCTCATTCCCAAAATGCATCCCTCACAATGCCAAATAGAGGAGAGATCACCCTTACTTTCTATCTCTATCCTGCTGCATACATAAAGAGATTAAGGCTGGAATAACCCAAAGTTCCTCCTTTGGAAATGTCTCTGCTAATTGCCTACAATATTCTTTCCAGTGGCCCTTTAAAATAGACAGACATAAAGATAATGGTTGCTTACTCCTCATGCTTTTCTTCTGCCTCTTTTTATCTGTTTTATCTGTCAGTTGTTGGCTAATAAATAATAAATGTATTGTATGAGATATGGCTTTGCGCTGATCTTGATACCGGATTTGACAGGAATATGTTGGGTAGAAATTAAGTTGGAAATTAACCCCAGGTAATTTTTCTAAAACTAATTTTTAATTTTTGTGCGTTATTTCCTGCAGCAGAAATAATCATTTGAAATGGGAATTCAAATAGCTCTAGCTAGGTATCGATTTAATTAATGCCATTATATTTCAGGGAATATTCCAGTCATAATTATGAATAATTGAAAATGTAATCCTGCTTGCTCGGCATCTAACTGTAAGTAGAAATTATGGCCACCTTAGCTTTTTAAACACAATCATAAAGGAGAATATAACCAAGATGAGACACTAACATTTAAAAGATATGGATAACTAATTCCCAGGAAGCCTACCTACCATTTTTTTTAAAGAATCAGATCCTTTTAATAAGCGTGTAGATGAAATGCCACATCATAAATGACTTCCTCGTTAAATTCAGCTGGAGACACACACTAATCAATCCTGTGGTTCATGTCTGCCATATAAATAGTTTCATAACAAAATTTCCAACAAGAGCACAAAATTCAATAAAATGAAAATGATTAAATATGATCAAGAACAGAATTTAAGCATCTCTGGCTTTCAGTGAGGAATTCTGGCAAATTGATATCTCCATAGGAATGGAGAGACATCGTGGCCAAGAATGCTGATTGGAGGACTGAAATCTTCCTGGATCAAGGGAGATTGTGAGATAACCCTCAAACTTTTTCAGATTACACAAATAAATAAGAGCCTTTAAGGATGTAAAGATTCAAATATTTTTTTGCAAAAGCTTTAAGATATAAGAAAATTTAAAAAGAGATATAACAGAACAGTTAATTTCTTCTTTTTTCCCCTTTTTACTATTTTTATTCTTGACAAAAGTACTTTGGCATATATTTGAAGTAAGCTAGTCAAAGACACCAGACCTTTGTGGCAATAGTATACTAATCTGTTAAAATAGAGATTTTGCCAAAGACTTTTTCAGATTATTGTGAGGGAAATCTAGGGAAGGAAAGGAAATCTAGATATTTTAGATGCAGATTAAATGAAGCATTGCCATGGAAAGAAGCAATTGTTGAAGACTGTAAAAACAAATTAAGAGTTTAAAATTTTTTTTTAAATAAATGCGTGAATATAAAAATGGTTTGGGATGCAAGTAAAGCCTTTATTAAAAGTTACCTGATCAACTTAATTCTGAATCTAAGAAGAAGAGGCAAGAGAAAATACAAAATATTTTGGATAACATGGAAAGAAGAAGAATTAAAACACTCCCCAGGAAATACAAGCATCTCTCAATAAATTAAGATTTTTTAGCAACAGTGATCCTATGTGAGTAATAAAAGAATTAGAAATAAAATTGAACATTGCAAAAAAAAAAAAGAATTTGCAAACAAATTCTTGGGAAATAGTTGGCATATACTGTAAATTGTGAAAAGAAAGAAAAAAATAAACCAACATTGAAATTACAAGAGGGAGATACTATATTAATGGATAACATGGCTATACAAAAAAAAATTATCAGTAGTATTCTAATTTGCATGAAGGACATGATATAGGTCCAGGAAGAGAGATTTCTCTGTGCTGCTGCCTCTGCTTTGAGGAACATCTGCCTCCAGAGGTGAGGAAAAAGTGCAGTCTTTTGGCCTTCTGCAAGGGTCTTAAAATTTGGCTCTGTGATCTTGTGTGGAGGGCACAGAAGACCAGGACACCATTGGGCTGGCTAGTTGGGGCCTCCCATCTTAATGATCCAATGTTAAATGGCCATCTTAGGGTTCTTCCCCTTCTGATGTTTGTCATTATTTCATAATTTTAAAAATGTTAACTGTAATTTTATTTTTATACGTTGTTTTATTAATTGGTTATATTATATTGTGCACCCCCAGAACCCCTCTCTGAGGGAGATGGGTGGTTTAGAAATGTGAAGTATAAATAAATAAGCAAGTAAACAAACAAACAAATAATCCATTTGAGAATAGCAATTAATACAGCATATTAGAAAACAAAATTTACCAAGGATTACAGAATGACAAAGGCAAATTATGAAGGGACATATAACGATAAGGAAAGTTCCGGAAACCATAAAAAAGGGTAAACTAGGAAAGATGCCTGGACCAAATGGTCTCTCAAGTTTGAGGTAGAACTGCTTAAGGATGAACTGCCTCTCTCTTGTTTATTTTAGATCTTGAAATGCTGAAAAGAAACGTAAGGCAAGACCAGAGGATTGTGGGTGTAAAGATTTTAAAAAGTGACACATTAGTTAAGAGCTTTTGTAAATGATTTGGTGTTTGTTCTGGAAGATTCTTTAAAGAATTGAATGAATAATGAGTAAATGAAAAGAATTTAGTACATTAGCAGGTTTTAAGATTAATAAACAAAAGACAAAAATGGTAACAAAAATATGAAAGTACAAGATCAAACATCTGTATTTATTAATTAAATTTTATTTATTTATTAATTATATTTTTATGTAATAAATCTCCCCTGCAAGGTGAACCCAAGTGGCTTAATAATTGATGAACAAAATAGGTTTTTAGATTAAGAAGGTAAAATACTTGGGGATCACAATTATGAACCATGTACTGTTTCAAAATAATTATGTTAAGATGTGGAATGAAGTAAAAAAAGATACATTAAGATGAATTAAAGTGTTATTACCATTCTTGGGAAAAATGTCTGTGATTAAGATGGATGTTTTAACGAGAATGTTATCTTTGTTTCAGACAATATCTGAATTATCTGAAACAGGTTTTTCACAGATGATGGACCATTTAAAGAATAGCAGATACTGTACATATATTTGTATGGCAGGGCAAAAAACCACAAGTTAAACATAAGGTAATACAAGATGGAGAGGTAAGAAGAGGATTGGACCTACCTGATTTAAAATTGAAGATGATTTAACTCATAGACGGCTAGACTCTGAGAAGAAATTAAAAGACGCTTGCTCCTGGGGAGGAAAGCTATGGCAAATCTAGACAGCATACTAAAAAGCAGAGACATC
>JANHFT010001895.1:70994-85914 GCA_032467955.1 Pseudoxenodon macrops | reverse complement strand
CCTTTCCTTTCCTTTCCTTTCCTTTCCTTTCCTTTCCTTTCCTTTCCTTTCCTTCTTTATTCATTTACTTCCTTTCCTTTCCTCTTCCCTTTCCCCTTCTCCTCCACTCCATTCCACACCACTCCATTCCATTAAAATCCCTTCATTTATTGGGTGCTTATTGTCTCTGGATCCAACAGAACCAATTGCACTTGATCACCGCCGTGATACTTGGCAAAGCAATGTTTCTTCTTACTTTCTTTCTTTCAAACATGCCAACAAGATTGCACGGTGGGATCCTCCCCAGTCTAGGTGGTGTAGTAGGGCTAATAAAGCATTCCCTGCAGTTTCCAGAGGCTGCCCATGGATTGCAGTGTCAGTTGGGATTAGAGCAAAGCTCAAGGCAACAAGAGGAGCTTTGGGGCTTCAGGTGTCACACCTGTTGAACTGCGTTCAGTTCCATTCAGTGCTGGAGCTGCATTATTTTTGGGAAGTTCCCTACCCAACCCGATCCTCTGCTCAGCTTCAAGCATGGGTCCCTCAATAGAGTTGTTGAGTTGACACTTTGCACACAGCAGCCATCCATTATTGGCTGCCACGAAGCAGAAAGGCAAGTTGGAGATAAAGAAAGGGGCACGAGTGACGTGGCTCATCACTTCCTCGTGGCCTCCTCCAGTACTTGAAGAAAACAGAGGAACTGGCTGTAGAGGGATGCCAAGTGACACAGACACTTGACTTTGCTCACAGAAGTGGGACGGCAGGTTTGCTTTTCAAACAAAAAACACAAAAACCCTTCATCAGTTTGCTTTGCTTGGAACCTTGTTGGAAGTAAAGCGTGTCCTCCAAGATCTGGACAGACCATCTGGGACATTCCCGCTTTGGCTGTTTCTGGGGCCCCTGTTGACTTAGTACTGTATTGATTTGAGCTAAACCCTCATCTTCTTTATTTGAGAGTCCTCCAGATTTTTTCCCCCTTTGGTTTTCCCTTGATATTTGACCTACCAACCAAAAGCAATTTATAGAAAGAGCTACTTTGTGGTTGTTGTGAAGTCATCAGTGATTGGACTTCCTTCCTTCCTTCCTTCCTTCCTTCCTTCCTTCCTTCCTTCCTTCCCTTCTTATAAATTGCTCCAGCAGCCTGCTCCCACTATAAGTAACAAACTGGATTTACATTCTATAATATTAAATTGATTTGAAAATGTTGTTACTTAATTCTATTCTATGTGTCCAGAAGATTGTAGTTACAGTAAAGACAGAATTTCACAACAGATCTAGGGTTGGATCTAAAATGTGCAAGAAAAAAAAACCTCATTGCACCATAATCTTGATCTCCAAAACTGATCTTTCAGATAGAGGAACAAGGAAGAAGAGATGAGGAAATTCTATTATATTGGGAGGTTGTTTATTCATGTTGCTGTGGATTCAATCTCTATAATTACAATAGTAATGTATGCACAAGCTCTTTGAAGCTATTAAGACTCTCGCCTGATTAGTCTTCATTGTTCAAACATCAGTTGACCAAAATTTCCATTTAATTAATTTATGAAATGTTTCATCAGAACAACAAGCTGTCTCCATTTTTATCAGCTTATTTGAAGGTTGTGGAAGTCATCTCTGTATCAAAGGGTTGAGTTATAATTCTGGAAGCATACATGCATACAAATATAATATATATATGCACAGATGTATTTGTTTGAATTCCATTGTTCTAGCTAAGTTCACACAACAGACTAGTTGATAAAACATAGTTAACTTCCCAGAAAGAATGTGTTCACACAAAGTGCGAAGCCAAAACACAACTCATTATGGTTTAATGTAATAGCCTTGTTTACAAACCATACTAACACATAATGTGGTTTGCATTTAGTGTACTACAAAGTATACTTAATGTAGCATATCATTAAAGCATAATGTACAGCTTATATTTTAGCATATGTGCTCCCTTTATTAAAAGCAGAGGCAATTCTAGGTTGAAAGTTGAACGTAATAGGTAGTAGATCATATTTATATTTTTTTCCATAACAAACCATAGGAATGTAGACCTCAATCTCAAACAAACCATAGGAATGTAGACAAATAAATTTCCAGAATGAGTTGAGAATCTAGCTGTCTTTAGTCAAATTAGAAAGTTAAGCAGGGTCAACCACGCTTAGTACATTGATGAAGAACCAATCTGGGAAACTCACAGTTGGTACATTAATAGGTGAATAAAAACAAAAAACAGAAAACTGGAAACCAGCCATTCCATATAATGCTAGAAAATGACATTAATGCATCTACATTAATCATTTGGAGATGAGCTCAACACTCAAAGGGGACTTTATTTTATCTCCATAAATGATTCTATAGTTTGTTGGGCTTGGGCTACTCTCTGAGATAAGAATCAGGTTGCAACATGTTTGAACAGTATTTCAACAGACAGGTTTCTTTTACCTGTAAACATTAGAGGAGGTTTATAGTCCTTAGTGCTCAATTTGCCACATGAACACTGAATTTTAACTGTGCAGAGAAGTTTTTAACTTTTCAGAGCAGAGGTGGGTTCCAAATCTTCTTACTGCTGGTTCACTCAGGGTTGCACCTCGAGTGTGTGTGTGCTCAGCAATCAAAAAATAGCTTCTGCATGCACAGAAGCAAAATCCAAAATGGCGGCACCCACAAAGACACCGAAGACATGACATCATCGCGGAGTTACTACTAACTCTATAGAACCGGATAGAACCGGTAGGAACCCACCTCTTCTTTCGGAGGAAGTGTTCATCATTAAAGGAACTACATCCCTCACAAAAGGGCAATTGAGCGGGATGTCTATTAGCCTGTTTCCTGTTCAGGTTGGTGAAACAACAACAGTATCTGATGTACCAAATTAAACTTGTAAGAAGGCTGTTAATTATGCTTCCTTTTGAGCCTCTGTAATTGCTACATGAAGGCATTTCTTTGCATTACAATTTCCTTCTGACAACTGCTGCATTGTAATTGCAAGCTGTCATTCCTACATGCGCTAGGTGATTCGGGAGTATGGGTAATGCTTGTCAGCCTTTATCTCATTGTCAAAGAATAAAGTAATGTTTTGCTAGTGCCAAAGCCACACTCATGGAAAAGGAAAAAAAAGGAAAACTTAATGGGAGATCTTTAACATATGACATGCTGTGCAGCTCCTTTAAACATCTCTCATCAGGAGGCTCAAAGGGTTCAGTGGAGCTTATTTTGAAGTGCGGGGCCCTAAGTGTTGGATTTTTGAGGCTGTCATAAATGTAATTCTTAGCAAGAAACAATAGACAGATGGTAGAAAATAGCACCTATTGATCCTGCCCTCTATTCACATCATTAAGTACTAGTCCCGAAATTCCTTAATTTGGTGCTGTGACATCAATTGGAAATTATTTTGCAAATTCCTCACAGAACTTCTGATTTGCAGACATAGCCCTTGAGCAGTGTTTGTATCTAAAAGAAGAGAACTGTTCTGTTTTTTGACATATTTACCCTGCTTGAGTTTACATATTGCTTTTTGCCATTGAGTAGTTTGTTCATTTGTGATCCAAATGACTGCTGTTTGTAAACCATAGCTTGTGGGTTATAGCTTTGAATAACCCCATGATTTATCAAATAAGCCAAGGTTGTTTGGCTTGACCAACTAAGTGATCCTTGCCTAACATAATAGCCTGGTTTGACTATTACTCTAAATCATACCTTAATGTATTCACGAATATCCCTCTTTCCAAATCTTCAGAGTCAGTATTCTTTTTATTTTCAAATAAAGGTGGCTAATTGCTTGATTAAAAAAAACTGATCTGAGTTTTAAAGCCTTTAATGAATAAATGAGTTGATAAAAAAAAGCTGTTTTGTTTGGGTGATGGCTTTGCTTGAGCAGATCATTGTTTAAATAAACACAATGTGTCTTGGTTTGGATGAAACGAAAGGAGAAGCCAGTATACCTATATGTATATAGTCTATATACATTATGATTATATACATTATCACTGACTGCTCTTTAGACAGCCAGATCCTGAAGATGAAACTCAAATCCTTTGGCCACCTAATGAGAAGGAAGGACTCACTGGAGAAGAGCCTAATGCTGGGATCGATTGAGGGCAAAAGAAGAAGAGGACGACAGAGAATGAGGTGGCTGGATGGAGTCACTGAAGCAGTAGGCGTGAGCTTAAATGGACTCCAGAGTATGGTAGAGGACAGGAAGGCCTGGAGGAACATTGTCCATGGGGTCACGATGGATCAGACACGACTTCGCAACTAACAACAACAACAAGGGCTAGTCTGACTTTTTTGATTACAGAAAAGATAATATCTCCACTTACAACTTGACTGGAAATTTGTAATAGACTTTTTGCTTGAAACAAAAAAAAATGAACATGATTTGTGCTTTTGATAATTAGAAAAAAAACTAGATAATAGAAAAAAACATCTTTATTGTAACCACAAAGTAAGAGACAATTTAATAATTGTACTTGTATTTGCTGCAATGAAAATTAGAAGCTTCTTTCTATTTTTTATCCTTTTTTTTGCACTTTTATCTTGTTCTCTCTTCTCCTCTCACTCTTCTATTTTGTATTCGTTTTTATCTTCTTTTAAACACACACACACACACACACACACACATTGCAAGCATCTGTTTTACAGCTAAAAAAAATTCCTGGGTTCAGAATGCATTCACATAATTACAATCCTACAGATGGCTACTTAGCAGTACTTCCCCTCACAGCCAAAGTGCTCATTCATGGGATTACAGATCTGATAATGCACAGAATTTTAATCACACTTCTGGTCAATAGATTAGTTTACATTGTTGTGTAATACCACTTACCATACCGATAGCAGGATCAGGCCAAATTTCTTCACACATCCGCCATATGGATTCAACCACAGATTAAATGATAATCTCCAGCACAGCCTTGTGTTCAGAAGTACATAGTCTGAAATTAGAAGGTATTTTTTTTAGTTGTTTTACAAGACAACAACATTAAAACTTTAGTACAGTGTTTATTTTGAGAAGTCCTTTTCAAAACACTATGTAGGGAACTTATACTGAAGTTACATTTGGGGTTATTATTCCATTCATACAGGCAATAATGATGATTACCCCCAAAGGACTCCAAAATCTAGAGAAGAAATAATGAACAATAAACCAAAGATGAAAAGCCTGAGAAGAAAGATAACCAAACCAAATCCCAAAAAAATAGTCAGGACAAAGGATGACAGATGGGGCAAAACCAACAAGACAGGCCTGAGGTTGAAACTATTTTTGTTGCCTCTGTGTTTTGCCAATAGTGTAGAATTGAAATTGAAATACAAATACAGTAGAGTGGATATTCCATTTTAATGCATTGGCAGTGGAATGTAAATCCACTATAGTAGAAGGCACTGAATGACACAAAGTACTTCTTATGAATTTGGACACCTGATCCTGCATTATCTGATTTTCTCTGAATGCTTTAAAAAAATGTGTTTTCTATCTGACCTATATCGGAGTCTGAATCTACACAGCCAATCAGTTGATGGATTACAGCAGACTGTCCTACTTCAAGAACAAAACACCTTATCATTAATTTGATCATTAATCATTAAAACGGAATGTAAACCAACTGGTTTTTGGCTTAAATCTGTCACCAATGTATGCATTTTCTATGGAGAAATTTTTAGCTATCTGTAATATGGGATTCACGAAAGACTGTTTGTAGATCTTTAATTTAATAATATTTGCTCCTTTGGGTTTTTTGGAATTTTTGCCTAGCTTTGCTGCAGAACATTATCAGAGTTGTATGTGATTCCTACTGCTATACAAAGGGAGCGTAGATATTTCCATTTGTATAGCAGGCACTTCTTGATACTGGCGTGCAGTTTCTTATATTCTACGTAAGAATTTTGGTCCACTATTCCATGGAGATCTGCTTCAATTTACGTTTTCTAGAATAAACCAGTTTGAACCAGTGCGGTATAATGGTGCTGGTCTACAAACTAGGAGACTACGACAGGGAATGACTTTCAGCTAGTCATATTCTCTTAGCCCAACCCACCTCATAGTGGTGTTGCTATGGGAAAAAGAGAAGGTGACAGCATTAGATAAAGTACGTATGTAGCCTTGAGTCAATGAGATAGATGATATAGATATCTGTCTAGATATAGACAGAGAAAATAAACATCTAACAAGAGCAGCAAATAATACTACTGTGTTTCCCTGAAAATAAGACAGGGTCTTATTTTCTTTCGACCCCCGAAATAAGTGCTTGGCCTTATTTTCAGGGAGGACTTATTATTTTTGAGGTGCTGGAAGTGGGGAGCATGGTCACCTCATGGATGCTGCTGTATTTTGGGGAGGGCTTATTTTCGGGGGATGGCTTATTTTAGCGCATGCACTCAAAAGCCTGATTGGTCTTATTATCCAGGGAGGTCTTATTTTCAGGGAAACATGGTAGTAATAAGTGGAGCACCCAGTTAGCTGCTGTAAGATCATACAGATTGATCACAAACAAGTAGCAATGGGGCATTCCAATGGGGCAGTGGAATATTTGCAAGAAATACACCTGCCTACAAATAAGAACTGGGTGAGACCACGAAACAGACAAACTAATAGAAAATGAAGAAGCTAAAATGTTTTAAAATAAAATAAAAAGACAGGCACCTGCCACATAATATGCCAGACTTAACAATTGTCAATAAAGACAAAAAAGTCTTGCAAAGGCATTGCAATACCTGCAGACAGCAGAACACAAGGAAAAGAACTGGAGAAAAATCACAAAATATAAAGACCTGCGAATACAAGTGGAAGAACTGTGGCAAAAGAAAGCAAAGTATTACTATTGCTCTTATTACCGATAGTAATAGGTGCCTTGGATGCAATTTCAAAACATCTGGATCACAACTTGAAGAGCATCAGTGCTGACAAAATCACTATCAGTAAATTGCAAAAGACTTGGAATAGCTTACATCCTGAGATGATAACTTTAATATTATTAAACCACATCTTGCTTATCCCGGGTCCTTGGGCCCAATCCAATCTAAACATCTGGCTGACTGCGTGACTAAAAATAATAATAACTGTTCAGGAACTGAAACAATATATTTGTAGGGTTTGGTTTTGGGTTCTGACTTGGCTATTCCAAACTTCTGAATTTCTTCTTGGTGTTTCCTTTAAGGAGATAAAGTTGTTCAGATCCTAAAGCAGCAAAACATCCTCAAGGCATTACATTATCTCTGACAGTGGATAGGAAGTGTTTATTGTGGAATCCCTTGCTTGGTTTCCCCTGGATATTATGACACCATATAGCCCCAATATATTGTCTGTGTATAGAATATTTTTCCCAAATTCTGGTGGATCATCCAGTTGCTTTCTCAGGGCAAACTTGAGATGAACATCCATTTTCTCGATAGTGATCCATGATTTTTGCCTTGCCATTTTCTTTTGATTTTCATTTTTATCCAATGCTTTAACGGTGACATAGCCAAGGCAAAAGAGTACTGCAGATCTATGGCTGCCTGTGTGGATGGGTGAAGCTGCAGAAATTTAGAAAATGTTTTATAACCTTTCCAGACTGAAAGACATCAATGACTATTTAACAGAGCTCTCTGGAAATTTATTTTGAGCGAGGAATTACATGCTTGAAATATAGGTAGTAAGAACACTTTGGTGATGGGTATCAAAGTTTGTTGGATTTATATACAGCAGGGCTGACTCAAATCAGCCATCTTTAATACAGTTTCTAGTTACTGCTGTAATTGAATTGATTGTGCGGGGATTGATTTTACAGACATATTGGGTGGTTTTCTGATCAATCAAATGAAACAAGGACAAAACGTGGCCATTATTTGTTCACTCAGCTGCCCTTTATTTATCTGCAGGATCTGTGTGAGGCTGCAATAATATTCAGGAGCAAAGAGATGTAAAAATATGCAGGTATTTTTTTTAAAAAGGGCAAATACTACTCTATTCTGCTCCCTCAGCAAATGGAAGATTCTTCATCAGCTAGTGAATGCTGACGAAGCAGAATAATAGTATTTTTATTTGTCATGAAGCATTGATGGAGGCCTCATAGCATTTATTTCAGCAACAACCAAGTGTGTGACCAGCAGTTCCAGAATTTTCCTTTATACTGAATGCTATTTACCTAAGATATTCTCCTTACCCACCATGAATTCTCTGAATACAACACTGCATATCAATTTTTCAGATGCACTGAATATTAATTAGGAACCCATCTCGGTACTTTTATCTTTCCTGATACAAACGAAGTAGGAATTCATCCCTGGCTACTTTCCAACCCACAGCTAAATTAAATCACTTTCTCATCACCAACCAGGATTTTATGTCCTAACAGAATTTCTCCCTTCTGCCTGAGAGAGCTGTGCAAGCAGTGTTTGAAAATGATGGCACTGTATGCGTGAGATGCATTTAAGATTGTATTAAGAGTCAAATGAAAGGAGACAATGACTAGAAATACAGTTAACTTTAATTAAAATTTAAATCCAATAAAATGGCAATCAGGAAAAAAGAAACAACTCCTCCTTATACTCTCTCTCCCCCCCCAACTCTTCAGCTGAAGTCAAAACTCATCCTTAACAATCTCTCTTATCCCTTCCCAGTCTTAAAGAAGAACACTACTTTAAATTGTTGAGAAATGAAGAGAGAACTGTGTGGGCTGAACAGCTTTCCAATGCTAACATTTAAAAGGAGTAATTGTGGAGAGCTCATTGACTTTCCTTTCCAGGAAATGGTGGTGTATTCCCCTCTCAGTTTCAGAGGAAGGTGCTAACACTGGAGCACCAGGACAGTCACATTTATGACATTTTTAATGAGCAGGGGTGTCAAACTCAAGGCCTGCGAGTCAGATCTGGCCTCTGGGATGCTTAGATCTGGCCTGCAAGGCCGCCTTGGAAACAGGAAAGGACTAATGGAACTCACAGGGCTGTGCACAACCCCCCGAACTCCGCTTTCATTGGAAGAGGGCTGCAGGAGGCCACCGTGGCCGAAAACAGAGCTTGTGAGGGCCACACATGCCCCTCCCCCCCAGAGCTCAGTTTTCACTGGCAGAGGGTTGCAGGAGGCAGTCATAGCTAAAAACAGAGTTACGGAGCCCGTTTTTGCTGGCAGAGTGCTCGGGCCACCAGAGGTGCCCCCAACATGAATGACGTGAAGGTGGCCATGCCCATCTTGGCCATGCTCCCCGCAGGTCAAACATAACCCTGACGCAGCCGACAATGAAATCGAGTTTGACACCCCTGAGTCAGAGGGGTATGAAAATTGGCTATAGATCTAGAGATCACATGTGAGAATGTCTCTCATCATCATCATAACATCCTCATCATCCTCATAGATGAAGGCTAGGATGAAAAAGGTCCAATGAATGGTTAAAAATTAATGTGCTTTGTGAAAGACCTGAGGAGAAAGAGAGAGAACTGATTTGTGTCTAATGGATTTCAATTTTCTTTTTTTCAGGAGTAAGGCACTGGAGAAACTAGATGAATCAATGCTATTAATGTGTGTGGGGAAATATAAGATTCGCAGGTAGCCCAATGGCTTTTCTCAGTCTGTTTCTAAAATGCAAAGAATTGTCCACACATACCTATATGGATTTTTAATGGAATTAAGCACAGGGCCAGATGTTTTGCTGAGATCGGAGTCTCAGCTGGTCCTTTGCAATTCCCAGGAATTTATAGGGCCCCGGCTTACTATACAATGATTTCTTTCCTTAAAAATTGATACTATTAATTGAAAAAGTTCTAATTTATAGTACTTTTAAAATATGAATTATTTAGGCTCTAGGTGAGACAATTAAAGGTTTAGAAGGCTATCTGGATTATTTTGATTAACTATGAGCTCAGTATCATATAAAATAATTTAGGATAATAACGCAGATATATGAGGCAATTTTCTTCATTCTGTGTTGTCTCTATATTCCATCTCTATGATTATTTGTTATCTTAACACAATAAGAGAGTTGAAAGGGATCTTGCTAAAGGACCTGTACTAAACAATGTTACGGTACTTTGCTCATTTAAACCTATTTCCATATCTACAGTTTTCTATTAATCTCTATCAACATGATGGTATCCTAATGGTCTTTTCTAATGTTTTTACTTCATTTCTTAAAATCTAAAACAGGATTTCATCAATGGCAAATGGTCTTTAGATCTTGCCCCACTTATAGAAATGGTTTGGGGAAAGCTGAAAATTGTGTTAGATGTTTTCCATCAAAATGAAAAGGTATCATATGGCTGGATTCACACGTCATACAATTTGTGGAGCAAGACATGATGACTTGGTACATGCACGAAGTTACACCATGGATGATGGTTAACAAATGATAATTAAGACAAACTGTTTATTTATTTGATATATACATGTTATCTTTTTTCCAAGCGTGCAAGATGGAATGCAAAGATTTTGGTTCTTCACATTTTTCTCACAACAACTTTGTGAGGTTGGACTAAGAAACAGTGAATAGTTTAAAGATGTTCACTGCGTTTCTATGAATAAGAATATATTTGAGCCTGGATCATATAAAGAGGCTTCAGATTTAGTAAATGAAGGTCCATCCTTGAGAGGGCACTGCAGTGGTCCAGAATAGTTTTTTTTGAAGGCCTACAAACAAAGTGAAAATATGACTAGTTTTCCACATGCATGATAGGGTTCTCTAAGAGTAAAAATTTCTGCCCTACTGGGACTTTTCTATTGAAGCAGTTTAAGGTTGCTGGCTTAGAACAAATTGGAATCTATTGAACCTTTTTAAAATGAATGCCTAGAGGAAGAGTTTTACTTCATACTTCCAATATGCTCTAGAGTCTCCTTTGGCTAAAAAAAAAAAAGGGGGAGCCAATGAAAAAGTGTTCATCAGAATAGAGTGCAGCAATTTTTTGTGGATCAAGAGCCACACTTCACAATTTGGAGGGGAAAAGGCCAAAAGGGCCATAAAGTGGCTTGAGAAATCCACAAAGTTAAATTGGGCTGGATTTTTGTAGGAGGTGTATTTGTACCTTAATCTGGGATACACTTCCTTTCAAATGTGCTCTGCAGGTTTCATGTAAGTCCTTCATCAGAATGCTAGGAAAGGATGCCCTCCATTTGCAACAATCAAGGGAACCCAACATTGCATATGATACTGAGACCATAGGCTATTCGGCCCAAATGAGCCAATTGCTAAATACATTTAAGATGTGACATGTTTGCCGTGCTCCACATCTCACCGATTTTAAGAGAAGCAGAACTCATCAAATTATAACTGGATTCCTTCCAACATCTGTAGTATGGTGATGAGAAGAGAGTAACATTTAAGACTAACTATATATAGCCTCATTGTGCCTTCCACGATTTTTTCACTCTACTTAGACTTAGGATGGCCCACACCTAAACTAAATTAGGCTTCTCCTCCAGTTGGATTAAACTATGGTTCTAATGAACTGCTGGCAGGTTGCCCAATTATTCCCTATTTTAGCTCAGCTTGATGGGAATTGTAACCCAAGAAGTCTACAGGCCACTAGATTAAAGAAAGGTTGGTCTAGATTCTTTTTCTTTTTCTGAGCATTTGGGGAGATTAATAATTGTTTGAAAATGGTTGGCAATCCAAAATAGAACCCAAGAATAACAGGAGCAAAACCAAGTACAAGAGACCCACAGGAGAAATCTTTGTAAAGTAAATCTTCATAATAGCTCATGATGATTCATTATGAATCTGGGTAGCAGGTTTAGATTTTAATTACCAGACTTTAATTACCAAATTTTCTCCTCTCCTCGGTTTCTTTTTCTTTCTTGGTGTTTAATCATATGTTGACTGATTAACTTTCAATGAGATGATCTATAAGAAATTGACAAATATCCAAATGTGTTTCCAAATGCAATCAGTGTCTATAACAAACCCATCAGTAATTTCCCCATTGCTAATAATAGTGTTGTTTTATTCCTAAGCAAGCCTTGCAAACTAGATCAGTTTTATGAACATTTTAATTGACACAATATATGAGCAAAATTATAGGGAGATAAAACCAATGGTGCATGAGAGGCCCATGTTGGCATATCTGATCCTGTCCACTGGTTTCAGAACTAGCACAGTGACCTACAGATCTTGTGGCTGATTTAGTACACATGGATGGGATCTACTTGCCTAGTTCCAAATCAAGATGGTAGTGATAGTGCACTTCTTTTCTTTTTTTAAAAAGTTTTAGTTTGATTAAGTTTTTTCCAGCATTAAAAAACAAATATTCACTTTTACAGCTTTTCAGTATTGGTTTCACTCCACATATGGAAACTTGTAAGCAGGAGTGAAACTACAATGTTATTGCAACTATTACTTTGGGTCTACGCAATGGAGGTTCTCAGTCATCCAGGTCATGGTTGTCCTAAACCATGCCCTTTTTCAAGAGGCAGCTGGACTTTCTGGTTTTTCTTTGAAGACATTTTGCTTCTTATCCAAGACGCTTCTTCAGCTCTGACTGGATGGTGGGGAATAGAAGGATTTATATTCCTTGCAGATAGCTGGTCAAAAAAGGATGCAGTCAGAGGTGAAGAAGCTTCTTGGATGAGAATTAAAACGTCTTCAAATAAAAACCAGAAAGTCCAGTTGCCTCCTGAAAAAGCACCTTTGGGACAAGATTAAGACTGTCTCATTGTTTATCTCTAGTTTTGGGCAATTTACTGAGGGGCTGTCACTGAATTATTGAACAAAAATAGTCCTGTTAAAATCAAAACATGATGAAACTTCATTGAGTCTAAATAATCCAGATAAAGGAAGAGAAAGTGTACATTTTTGCACACCCCATCACCATCGCATTTTAAGTATAATTAGCAGTATTAAATAGCAGCATTACAGGTAGTCCTTGAGTCATGACCGTAATGGAGCTACAATCTGACAGTTGTAAAGTGAGTTGGTCCCGTTTAAGGAGTCTTTAAGTGAAGAAGGTGGCCATTAAGCAAACACAGTGGTCGTCAAGTGAACTCTTGGTTTGCTATGGCCTAGTTTTGCCAAAAAACAGAGGCAAGCGCCATTTTTTGTAAAATACACTGCAAACTGTCAGATATGTGACCATTTGCCAAACACCTGAAGTCCGGACATGTGACCCTAAAGGAGGCAACTTCAAGTCTGGGTCATAAGTATCTTCAAGACAGGCCCATCGGAACTTCAAATGGTCACTAAGCAACCAGTTGTAAGTTGAAGACCACCTGTAATCTTGCCAACTGAGAGACTTTCTTTCCAAGACTGACCAAATAAAATAAAATGGAAGCCATCAAAAGGAAGAGGCTCCTGTCTGGAGAAATTCATCCTGCTGGATTTCTGAGAGTGTGTCCTACTTTTAAAACTGGAACAGAAGTTTCAAAAAGGCTCAACTTACCAAGACCATTTTGATGATGAGGTGTTTTTCGTAGGCACTCTGCAAGCGATAATTTTCTGCAAGGAAAAGGAATGAGGAGGAGGTGAGGAGGTAAAAACGTGGCAGTTTGTGGAGTTAGACGGGTCTTTTCTAGAACCGTCTAGAACTGATTTCTCAAGTGAAGCAGAATTCACTGTGGTACGACGGACAGCCTATAAATCTGATAAACAAAGCAAACCTCTTTGGGTACCGTGGGTCAACAATGTACTGGCATTCCGGGAAAACATTCTCTGAGTAGCAACCCTCTTATGGCTGAGAATTTGATATGGGCCGGTATCTGCTGTCTTAAGCTATGGCGTCTTAAAGTCTGATTTTCTAACACAGGGGAGTCAAACTCTATTTAATTGAGAGCCGCATCAGGATTGTGTTTGATCTCGTGAAGGGGGGGAGGGGCATGGCCATGGTGGGTGTGGCCAGCTCGACGTCACTCATGTCAGGGAAACCTATGGTGGCCCAAGCACTCTGCCAGCGAAAATGGCCTCCCAAGCTCCGTTTTTACCTGTCATGGCCTCCTGCAACCGTCTGCCAATGAAAATGGAGCTCTGGAGGGCCGTGTGCAGCCCTCCAGAGCTGCGGTTTGACTGCCAGAGGGTTGTAAGAGGATGTGGCAGCCGAAAATGGAGCTTGGGAGCTAGTTTTCACTGACAGAAGCACCCCATGTCTGCTTCCAGGGTGGTCCTGCAGGCCAGATCTAGAGTACCCTGCAGGCCGGATCCAGTCCCTGGGCCTTGAGTTTGACACCCCTGCTCTAACACTTGGCACAAGTAGTGACATGTATGCTCAGGCTTGCTGGATGAGATCCAAGTGGGCTCATCTAGTACAGCAAGTGCCAGTGAGAAGCTCGGAAGGAAGGAAGGCATAAAGTGAGGGCCCTTTCCAGCTTAGCCTTAGCTTCTGGGATCTTCTGCGATGCTTCTCTATCTTTCATAACTGAAGTCTCACCATTCTATCAAAGAACGTGAGCTCTACCAAGCCAGAAGCAAAAACTCCATTCACCCCTAACTCCAAGAAACAGAATTTCAAAGCACTCGGTTATTATCTCCACCAGCTGTTATAAATTTGGCATGGCAATCAAACTGCTGAAAAATCATTCCTACAGCTATACCCCTCAAACAGGGGTCTCGAAATGTGTCAAATTCTGGGAGTCCACAAGTCTTAATGTTGCCATGTTTGGAGACCCTTGCCCTAAAACCAAGCAGTGTTTTGCTACAGTGAGAGCAGTTTTCCACCCCCAAACAAAATATATATATCCAAATACAGGTAGTCCTCGACTTACAACAGTTCATTTAGTGACCGTTCAAAGCTACAACAGTGCTGAAAAAAAGCGACTTACGGTCATTTTCCAGACTTATGACCGTTGTGGAATCCTCATATCGGGCGATCAAAATTCAGACGCTTGGCAACTGACTCTTATTTGTGACCGTCACGGGTGTTCCAAAGTCATGCGATCACCTTTTCTGACCAATGGGGAAGCCAGATTTACTTTAACAGTTTGACTAATTTAACAACTGCGGTGATTCACTTAACAACTGTGACAAGAAAGTTCGTAAAATGGGGCAAACTCACTTAACAA
>JANHFT010001894.1:158847-179021 GCA_032467955.1 Pseudoxenodon macrops | reverse complement strand
CAAGGTTAGTCACTCTAACTCAGGGGTCTCCAACCTTGTCAACTTTAAGACTTGTGGACTTCAACACCCAGAGTTCTGGGCATTGAAGTCCACATGTCTTACAGTTGTCAAAGTTGGAGACCCCTGCTTTAATTAATCATGAGTTTCCATGGCTGAGAATGGACTTGAACCAGGGTTCCACCACTCCTACTCCAGCACCTTAACCACCACACCACGTACTGTATATAAGGCATCCCTCTCAGTGGTGGAATTCAAATATTTTTACTACCAGTTCTGTGGGCGTGGCTTGGTGGGCATGGCAGGGGAAGGATACTGCAAAATCCCCATTCCTGGGGGAAGGATATCGCAAGATCTCCATTCCCTCCCCACTCTGGGGCCAGCCAGAGGTGGTATTTGCCCATTCTCTGAACTACTCAACATTTCCTCTACCGGTTCTCCATCCATGATCCCTCTTATCTATGGAGTCTTAATGATCCAGCATTTCTTCATTTCTCATTTACAAAATGAATGCATAAGCACATTTCTGACACCCGGTTTTTATGAATCTTGTATATGTCACACTCTCAATCAGGCAATCTGTTTGTGTTTTCCCTCTGTTGCACTTATAATGGATATGCAGGATCTGAGAAATTACCATATTGCCATAGATCCACAAAAAGGCCAGTCGATGTGCAGGAAAAGAGTGTTCAAATTCTCTTTATAGCGGGGCACAAAGTAATCATGTCAGTAGCACCGGACACTCTAGGGAAGCCCTTAACTACAAACACACAGCTGTTGTCTGCTCATTCAATAGGTGTGTACATGCCATTTTGTGCTTTGTTCTCAGTTTGGATTCCTAGTTGGATGCTCTTGCATTTGTTCTTGCCAGCCAACAGTTCCACACAACCAGTTTTTGACAAAAGCCAGAAAGCTAATAAGTGGAAATCCAATGCCAAGTTCAGAAAACAATGCAAAGTGCCAATGCTTCATTTTTAGATGCATAGAGACAGTGCTTGCCAAAGTGAAAAGAGTAGAAATGTAAGCAAATGGAAATAACTGGGGTGGCACTTCCTTTGAAAGAAGAAAAAAAAGGGAGGTAGAGAAACATATGAGGGCAAAAACGAAAGAGGAGAGAGACTGTTTGGCACAGATTTTTTTGGACAAGTGATCCTGCCCATTTTATAAACAGAATATAGTACCTGACACCAAGTTCACACCACTGAGAAAATATTTTCTTTCAAGGAGATGTGATGTTGTCAAATTGTAATACTTAACCAGCTGCCATTGGCTAAGATGATCCCCAGAGATTTTCAACTTGCAGACTCTTGTATCTCCGTTGACTTTATCAGGGTTGCAAGTAAGGACCATTTGTTATGCGTCTGGGATGCCAATTTGACTTGCTCACAGTACTTGCTTTGTTGTGAACCAGAAGGCCTATGACCTCCTTGCAATTCACAGGGGACTGTTTTATAGACATTTCCTGTTCAGAAAGAGGCAGAGCAGTAGGGACAGTTAAGACAACAAAAAAAGAATTCTGATGCCAGTCAGTCAAATGATCCATTGACTGATGGGAACCAGATCACACCAGTGGTCAGCAGCAGGTCTGTCAGCTTTCCTTTCCGGAGCAGCAAAGGAATTGTCATCATGGACTGTGGAGAGACAATAAATTTTGGTGAAATAATCTCTCTTTCTATCCTTGGGATGAACGAAACTCCCAGACAACAGAATTCTATCAATATTATACTATTTTCAAAGGGCTGTAGAATCTTCCACCCTAAATCTCTTAGGTCTCTCAAGTTTATGTAATGCAGATCTTTATTTGGCAATATGGATAATTGTCACTGACCTAACTAAACTAAACATATTTATGGGCTGGCCAAAAAGTAAAGCCCTAGAGGAGACAATATGTAGTGATAGCAGGCAATAGCTGCTTCTTTCCACCAGTTTTTCTGGACAGATTAAGCATTGCATACCTAAATAACATCTTCTTTTCCTCTGCCTTCTCAGGTAAATGCTGGTGTCTGCTAATATGCAAAAAGTAGTATAGAAAAAGTTAGGAGGTGAAACAGAAAAAAATTAAAAGGGAATGAATATTATTGAGACTGTATGAGGAGGATCACAATGGGATAGAACTTTTCTTTATGTGTTTACTTAACCTTTGGCGAGAGAACTGAATCACAACATTCAGTAAAATGGGCACTTTATGTATGCGTGAACAATATGTATTATTATTTATTAAACAAATGTATTTGGCTGCCCATCTACTAAAGGAACTCTGGATGGTGAATTTTGATTACCATTTGTATCTGATTCATTTACTGGGGAAGGCAGTTTGCATGAAAGTGTAAACCAGATATATTTGCTCCATCCCTAATCAGTCTAAGCTACGTTGGGCATCCACTCTGTTTGACATGCTGGCAAAGAGTCTGTTGGCTGGCATTCTGTTGTGGCTGGCACAGGCTGGGTTTTGAAGGAGGAATGGACAATGAATGTCAATATAAAGGCAGTTAGCAAAATTTCATTGATTGTTTCTATGTGCTCACATGAGAGATCCTTTCCTGATTTGTTGTGATAGATACAAACAGCAGGAAAGGTGAGTGAAAATTCGTGCTGTAGGAGAAGGTTGACAGTACAAAGCTCTATTCCCCAGGACCGGTTATGCAATATTGTAGTAACAAATTGGGGAAGAGCTATTTATATATAAAGAAGGGTTACATAGGCTGAAGGATGGTTATGCAATTTAGATCAATGCAAGGAATGCTCACACAATTCAAATCAAAACAGAAATGATTGAACGACGTAAAAAGGCCATTTGTGGTTCTGAAGGGGAAATGTGGGAAGAGAATAGCTTGTCTGAGCAAAATTTGTGTGTGATCAAAGTTACAGTTCATTCATAGTTTGCTGTTCCTCTTCCCCTTTCCTTTATCTTGGTCTCCTTTCTTTAATCATGCAGGTTGCTTGATGAAGTTGGCTTGGTGGATCCACTGAAGTGGATGAATATGTCTTTTGCTACCATGTCTTCACTTGTCTCCGAACAGTGAGTCAGCCTAGATCCAAACAGTAACCTCAGCTTTAATTTTGTGACAAAATTCCTTTTTGAAAGTGATAGCCTTAATATCCATCTGGAAAAGATGGGGGAATAGCCTTGGAAAACTCAGGATGCTTTTAGCCTCAATTTCTGCTTTTTACATTCCAATTATATTAAAATAGTAAATAACCAACAATCCCCCTCCACCTCATAATTATAAAAATAAATTGAAATGAAAAATATTTACATACTAAATGAGCTGTTTGTAAATACTCACGTCCCCAAATGACTATGTTCCACGCTTAGGTGTTGTCTCTAGCAGTGAAGTACTGGGATGCAAAAATCCTTCCACACAACGAGGTCAGTAATTCTAAGGAAGCTTCACAATCCCGCTCTATTATAGCACATTTCAAACTTTGTCAATTCTTCCATACGTACATTTTTCATTTTTGCAATGGCTCAATTTTGCACAATGTGCTAAGGGAATATTTATAAAATTCCTTGTTATATATTTGCCTGTTAAACCACCCATGGACAAACCACATTCCAGCTGGGTCCAAGCAGCTGTGATAGCTAATGCATATAAACACTCAGATAAATCAAATGTAAACAACGTGTCTCCTACACGGTCATTTTGATGCATTTCCCCATAATGGTAAGCATTCTGCAAGAATCCATCACATGATAGTATGAAAAAGTGATCAACGTATCAAAATACTTATGAAAGGAAAGTTCCTTGGACTTATTCAGAATGATGTGCTGATTTCACTGAATGTTCTTTTAAATGGTCAGGCCAAGTGCAGTACTATGGCGATGTTCAGTTATTGGTATATTTCACCATATTGCCTTGCATAGTCCTTCAACCTGCTTCTACAAAAGCACAGGGCCAAAAGAAACACTATAGCTCAGTAACAGAGCACATGCTTTGCATATAGAAAGGTGTAAGTTTAATCCTCCCTATCTCTAGATAGAGCTGATCCCTTGTTTCTGAGTTTTTGTCATTTGTGCATCATGCATATCCTACATGAGCCTTCTCCAATCAATATAAGACGCATCTTTCCCCCCCTAAAAGAAGGTGGAAATGTTGGTGTGTCTTATGCACTGAATACAGCCATTTTTGGCCTCCCGAAGTTCCCGCGTCCCATTTTGGCAAAAATCGGGCCCATATTTGCGAAAAACAGGGTGTGTAGATGGTTTGGGAGGCCTGCAGAGTGCTCCTGGGGGTTGGGGGAAGGCAAAAATGCCCCCGTTTGACACCCCTAATCTATACTTACAAAATACATTTAATGTATTCTGGGGTAAAGATTCATGATTGTTCTTCCAGCACAACTTTGGGATTCTATGTAAAATATTATTCTTTTTCTCTGGAATGATTTTTTTTCATAGAAGAGTGCCTTGATGTATAATGTGTGGTTTATCTCATTTTTCAAGAATGATCTATTCTGTATATTGTTGGAATTCTTTGTCAAAGATTTACTTGTTGTCCATAGAAATCATTAGGGCTCAGTATTTCCTGTCCCTAAAATGGAAAATTGTTTACTAGAATGGTGTCCAGTATGCACTGATAGTAATACGCGGTTTGTACTACATGTTGTCCTTGACTTACAACCACAATTGAGCCTAGAATTTCTATTGCTAAGCAAGGTAGTTGTTAATTGAATTGTGCCTCATTTTGTAACCTTTTTTATGACCTTGATGACAATTGTTGAGTGAATCATGCAGTGAATCTGATTTCCTCCATTGACTTGGTTTATTGGAAGCTAGCTGGGAAGGTTACAGATGGTAGTCACATGACCATAGGACTGTGAAACTGTCATGAATCCATGCTTCTTGCCAATCACCCAAGTTTTGATCAAGTGACCATGAGGATGGCAGTAACAGTCATAAGTATGAAAAATGGTCATAAGTCACATTTTTCAGTGCTGTTGTAGCTTCATAATGCTTTACAGCCCTCTCTAAGCACTTCACAGATTCAGCATGTTGCCCCCAACAATCTGGGTCCTCATTTCACTGACCTCCAGCGAATGGAAGGCTGAATCAACCTTGAGCCGGTGAGAATCGAACTGCTTGCTGCTGGCAATCAGCAGACGTAGCCTGCAGTACTGCATTCTAACCGCTGTTGCAACTTAGAGTGGTCACCAAATGGTTGTAAGTTGAGGACTACCGGTATAAACATTTTATTTCAAACGTTCAAATCCTCAGAAGGACTAGTTTGTTGCAGAGAATATATAAGCGCCTACAACACACCTTAGAGGGACACAGGATTCCTGTGGAAAGGTTAGCCTCTCAGTTCTCTCTTCCACCTTTAGTGCTGCATTCCATTTGCAGATGCTGGCCAGTTACCAGATTATGTTTATCCGCAGAATTAACAAAAAAAACCTTCCTCATTTCCATGTGGAGGGCAAGTTTAGGTGACAATTGTACCCTGCAATCTTCTTTCTCCATATGTACACCCAACGGAGGCGTCAGGAAGACCAGTGTCATGCAGATGTGAAATTAAAAATGCAAAAAATTTGCATTCATCACCGAATAGGGAACTAGGGTCAACCAAATGTCAAATTATGATTGTATGCATTTGTATTTGATAAAGCAAGCTTGCAATTTATATGCAAATGAGTTGTGGCTCTTGATCTCTAGCATACAGTCAGCACAGTCCTTAGTATCAGCAAGTCTAGGAGCCTCTGCCTGCCTGCTTATGTCCCTTCATTTTATTTTTTCCAACCGAACAGAATAGTAGAAAGAAATCACATATAGATGCTCAGAGTTCTGTCTATTTAGCCGACTTGCTAAAACGGGACTGACTCTGGTAGGATAGGAAAAGGTGAGAAAACAAAGGCCAAGTTAAAAAAAAACAACAGCATATAGTTATCTGTGGGCTCCTCTACATCCAGAAATAACTTCCTAGTGCATCCCTGTAGAAAGGCAGTTGGGCATTGGCTCAGAGTGCTATTGCCTATTTCATTACAATCCCTCTTCATCCTCCTTTTTGATCATGTGAGTATACAGTATGTGGCCAGCATTGTGTTTTGGGATTTTTAAAAAAGCAGGATCAGATTCTTCTTTTATTTACAACAGGGTGAATGAACAATCAGGGAAAGTTCAGTTGATTGTGCTATCCTTGAGCCAGAATAGTTGCACAGAAAAGGAAAGAGGATCATTTTTTCACATAGGTTCCTGACCTTCCTCTTGTTTCATAGCAGAGCAGAAAAATCAATTTGTATTAATAATAACATTGCCACTAGGAGACCTAGTCATCTAGGGTCTATCTATTCCAGTGGTGGCGAACCTTTTACTCACCGAGTGCTGAACAGGTATGGGCTTTGCATGCTTTGCGTGTGTGTGCGATCCGCGCTAATGCACGGCACCTCCCCCATGTGCTGTGTGCCAATTGCACCATCTGCACATGTGCATGGCTTTCGTGCCCCCATGTGTTGCGTGCAGAACCATACCATCTGCGCATGTGTGTGGCTTTCACGCGGCTCCTCCATGCGCTGTGCACGCAATCTCACAATTTCTGCCTGTGTGCAGGCTTTGCGTGGCTGCCCCATGTGCTGTACATGCAATAACACCATCTGCATATCCCATGCACTACGCACGCAATTGCACCATCTGATGCACATAGTTTTTGCATGCACAATACATGCATGGAAATGCCATCTGCACATGCACTTGCTGCACGTAAGTACTCTTACATGCATGTGCAAATATGCAGGCATGTGCAGGAGTGCTCCGAAGACCATCTGGGTCCCCTGAATTGCATGTATGTGCACTGGAGGCCCGAACACCAGCTGGGCAGTGTGTGCATGCGCAGCTGCAGGTGAATTGGAACGCATGCCATAGGTTCGGCATCACAGATCTATTCCTTCTGTCCCAGCACTTTCAGCATTGCTGAAACAAAGGAAAGTCAGAAGGAAGAGCTTGCATTGAACCATCTAGATTTGGATGAGGTGATCCCTGTCTTTAGAAATCTCTTCTAGAGTAGATGATGTACGTCTCACAGAGTCAGCAGGAGGGCCAACCCCAGCATGGGGACTATGAAGGCAATGAAAAATATGAAGGCAATGGCCATTTCATTTTATTTGTTGTTTGAGGAGGTTTAAACTCTGGTGCTTGGGAGATGTTTCCGATATACCTGGGGAACAGATGATGGGACTATCAGATAAGTAAGGTTCAAAGAAATATGATGATACTGGATTGATACATCAAGGAAATCAGTTAGACCTCTTATGCCTATTCCTTCTTTTAGTTTTTCTTAACCCCAAGTAAGTATGGTGGCCATATCTATTTGCCCACTGGTCTGTTGGTTGTGCTGAGAAGGCTAGCAGTAGCATTTCACTCATCTATGGCTTGAATACCAAGTGGTTTTCTCTCTATGTCCTCCAGATTTCTTGTCTTCCCTGATCTCAGGGAAGTGAACTCATTCTGGATTTCAACACAATGATTCAGAAAATACCAGTGTCAATAGTCATTGCCTGGTAGTCTATGAAATCAATGCAGTCCATAGATATATTAACATCAGAGTTCAGCAGAACAGGACTACATGGTGTCACCACAATCATGGGACAATCAAAACAAGTCATCTGTTCAACACAGCTATCTTCTTCTGAGCTTTGTTTTCTTAATCAGGCAAGAAATGCTTATGTTGGTTCCTTTCCATTTTCCTTTTGAAATTCAGATTTGCAATAATTTTTCTGTGCAAAGGTTGGTAGTGCTAAGATATTACATCCACGGAGTGTGGTGATTCCTAGAGAGTTTTCCGCGGAATACTGTGTCAGCCTTGTGAAGTACTCCAGACAGGAAGCATGCTCAAATGATCTAATTCTACTTTATTGTAAGTTAACAGAGTCTTGCAAATCGGAAACTATATTTCCCCCCTTGGTCTTTATAAATGTAGCTCAAGAAACTAGGTAGCAATAGCACTTAGACTTATATACCACTTCACAGTGATTTACAGTCCCATCTAAGCAGTTTCCAGAGTCAGCATATTCCCCCCTACTTGTGGCAGGGGCCATTTTGTGTGCTTTTGCGTGGTGTGTGAGTCAGTTGTGTTATTTTGTGTTGTATGTGTGTGTATAAAGTGTAAAAGCATGCCCACCCGGTCAACTGACCTCAAGCGATGCCCACAAAACAAGCCACACCCACAGAACTGGTAGTAAAAAAATTTAGAACCCACCCCTGGCATATATGTATAAACACATGCATTAAAAGTATTTGTGGCTTTTATGGTATTAAAAAAATATTTGAAACTTCTTTTCTGCTTCTTAGGTATCTCCATCTGAAGTCTTTTAGCTTCCCTTGAAATTCCAAAAGCTGTTTCATTAACATCTTACTCAATTACCTTGCATTTTGTTTTGGGCAAAGTTAGGTAGGGCTTACAGTTAAACTGTAATCCATAGACTTTAGAATAAACCAATTCTGGTGTCTTCTAAGGGATGATTAAAATAATTATGGTGTGTTCTAAGAGGGCGATTTGTTTTGAAAAGATCACTCCACTTTTCATTAACAATATTGTAGTTCTGGAAAAAAAAATCTGGGGAGATGTATTGGTTTAAATATATACTTTCCCCAAAGATGGGGGACACATGGAATCGCAAAGAGTCGGACATGACTTAGCAACTGAACAACAACAAAAATGTCTATAATGGAATAAATGGTGACATTTCTCTGAAATTAAGAGGAATACATGGATTTCTGAAGAAGTTCAACCATGTTCCTTTTTATAAGAATGGAAATATGCAGCAGAACAATCCAACAGTGTACTGATTTGAAAATCAGAACAGAAGCAATTATTCATTGGTTGTTTTCATATGAATGAGAAACATTTTAAAAGTTTTGGAAGACTTATTCCAGCTATCATTTGTGCCAAGGTTTTTGGCAGCTGTGCGTGATATTTACTTCTTCTCCTGCCTTTGGAGAGAGAGAGAGAGAGAGAGAGAGACTAATCTCTTTCAGAAATGGCAAGAGGTATAATTAAATCTCAGACTACTGCGGTCAGCCTGCTCATCACCCATGCATTCCCTATTAAAATATTTTGGCTTGTTCACATTTAGGCTGTCTCCAGAGTTTCCTAGAAGTAAATATGTTTAATATGGTAGTGATTATTTTCTATTGACAACATTCTCTTCTGCTTCTCACCTCAAACACCTTTGTACACGCTGCCAAAAAACTTGCAATATCAGAGTTGTGTACTTTGAAGGTTCTCTTTCTATTAGCTCAGGGGTCCAAACTCAAGGCCTGTGGGGTGGATCTGGCCCGTGCTTAAATCTGGCCCGTGGGGCCGGGCCGGAAATATCAAAGGACTGGCCCGTGTTGCCTTTATTGACAGCCATTTCTATTTACTACCCTGGAAATTTACCTCTGCTGTTAGGTCTTGTATTATCATGTTATTTATGTTGTGGTATTTTTCTTATTAGTTGAATAATAACAGTGTAATAGTATAAATAGCTTTTCTGCCTGGAAAAGCAATTTACTATTAAACAATGGGGTGGTATAAATTTAGAAATAAAAACTTTAGTGGAATGCTAAGTAATAAATGTTTGCCTGTAATATCTGGTAGAAGAGACAGGAAAATGGTTATAGTAAAGAACTGTGGAAAGAAAGAAGAGAAGGGGGAAAGCGCATCTTGAACCTGTATGAAATGCCCACCCTGGCCGCGCTCACCATGACCATGTCCACCCCCAGCCACCCCCTCCGGCCCTCTGAGATCAAACATAACCCTGATGTGACCCTCAATGAAATCGAGTTTGACACCCCTGTATTAGCTGAAGATTCCTACAAAGATGAATTACAGAAAAAATAGAGCACTTAAGAAAAAAGATAATAATGACTACAAGTATTAACCTAACAGTGAAACTGGAATAGTTGTGAAGCTTTCATGGGCTGTATATTATGCCTGTCTGTGAAAAGTACATGGCAGAGACCTTTCTTACACACCTGTTATGAGGCTTGGTGTCTTCAGGGACAGGAATGTTGTTCTGTTACACATGCAGGAAAGCTATTAGGATTGGATGCACTATAGTGACTGATCTTTGGATCTGATTATGAAAGAAGAAACCCCTGTCCTTTCTACAGAAACTAAAACAATTCAAACTACTTTGAGATGAAAGACTGGATTTGGGAAAGAATAAATCAGTAGGCTATAACAGGGGAACATCAAAATCCCTGAAACTGCTTAATTGGTTTTAACATATTTTAACATATTTATTTCAGATGTTGCAATATTATATGTAATATATTAATACATTGTAAGGTTTAAAAAGTCCTCTTTTCCCCCTCCATCCCTTGGTACCAAACAGGATTGAAGAACACCCATTGACTTGCCCTTGTGCTAACCTTGATCGTTGGATTTATTGCACTATTATAAGGATTGGCTGGTTGGCAATTCCAAAATTGGATTCTTTTATGATGGCAGGTTGGCTAGGGTACATTGGCAATAGTTCCATTCTTCTGGGCAGATTAACATGATTGTCCATTGAACGGATTTTCTGGAGTTATACAACTGCTGCCTCTGAGTTTTCAGTAGGGTCAGAGTGATTGGCATGCCTAGTTGACAAACTTAGCACCTCCTGGGAAGGTCTCCCTCATCACCGGCAGGCCACACTAGCAGAGGTTGGCTTTTTCAGGATTGACTTAGAGATCATTTTGCTTTGATGTGTAGTTCTGCTTTGATCCAAGGATACTTGAACTGGAGCACCCTTCAAAGCTCTGCATGGGTGTAGTAGTGATTCCTAATGAATGCAATAAAGTAAAGAGAAAGATAAAAGAGAATGACTACATATTTTTGTTCTCCCGTTCCCCCAAGATCTGAATTTGGAAGCTCTTAGAAATTTTGAACTGCAAATCAGAAGTAAGATGGCAGTTCTTTCAGAAGAATAAACAATTTAGCCTTTTCATTTTTTTTTGCAAATGTATTTTACATAATCTTTATATCACGCATACACATGCACACACACTCTTTTCTAAATGCCAGTTTGAAATGAGTTTAAACAAAATTGCATCTAAAAAAAATGACAAACAATTTGTAGAATGAACACTAGAGTCTAGACATTTCAAATAAATATGGAAGGGAGAAGCAAAAAAATATTATATATAATCAATCTGTAGATTCCTTACGATGCAAGTGTTGAATTTTCAACAATAAGATTGAAAAAAAGATAGCTACATTGCATTTTAAAAGATAAAAAAAAGTTCATTTAAGCTTGACTACTAATAACTTCATGAATATATTCATATAGTTTTCTTGACAACAAGTTGTTTGATAGATACGTATTTACTCAAGGCACAAATGACCACCCTCAAATTATCTTACGTCAGACGCATTACAAAAAGCTCTCTGGAGAAGGCTCTAAAGCTGGGAAAGATGGAAGGAAAGAGAAGAGGACCACCTATGACCAAGTGGTTGTACTCAATTACAGAGGTGATAAGTCATCGTTGAAAGACACAAAGTTCCAAGTCTGAGAAAATGTATCTATGTGATCTCTGAGTTGAAATCAGATTGATGACACATAACAATATCTGCCTATATCCATCCATCCATCCCTAGTGTATGACCCCCTGATTTTCTGATGTCTCTTATCCAAATAGTAAACTGTCCCAACTTGATTTAATTTCCAAGCCCAGACAAATTTGGTGAAGTGCTGCCATCTGCTGAAGAACATTGCTCTAATACTCACACGGAGTAATGTTTGATGGCAAAGAAAGAAGGGATACATTTAAATTCTCACCTGCAGGTACCTCATTTTCTTTCCTTTCCTTTCCATACTTATAATTAAATTCATGAAGTCTGGTGAATTTGAGACAGCAGATTATCAACTAATCTTGCTACAGAAAAATGTTTTGAAGAGCCGTTGTTCCATATGCAAAAAAGGCAAAGTAAAAATATAGAGCATAATAATATTTCCACGTGATGATTTACACAGGGATAAAAAAAATAGTCCTTGAGAATGGAAAAAGATGAATCCAGAGAGGGGAAATGGTCTGTGGCCTTGAACAAGTCTGAGTGTTTTTGTATTTTGAGCAATCATGTACAGTTCTTAATTATATAATCTTTATTCAATTAGCTTAGATGCTGTTTGATTGTCTCTTGCCCTCCAAGCAGCTTACAAACTCTAGCTGCAATGAAATGCATACATGCATTCACGGGATCTGATCAAAAGAGATGAATGGAAGCCTCTTATGGATATTTGCATAAAAATGAAAGAAAATGAATGTGTGATTTATGATTTTCATGATTAGACAGGATGGATTATAAAAAGAAGAACAATATGATATAACTTTAGAGAGAGAGATTGAAATATATTTGTTCTTGTAATTGCTATGAAGAACATAAAAAAGCACATTTGTATATTTTATTTTCATTCCTTTCTATTTTTCTTTAACTTTTTTCCTTGCACCGATTGCCTTTTCTTTTCTTTTTCAAGGAGAGAAGCAACCTAGAACTAAGAAGAAATTTCCTGACAGTTAGAACAATTAAGCAGTGGAACAACTTGCTTCCAGAAGTGGTAAATGTTCCAACAGTGGAAGTTTTAAAGAAGAGAATGGATAACCATTTGTTTGAAATGGTATAAGGTTTCCTGCCTAAGCAGGTGATTGGACTAGAAGACCTCCAAGGTTCCTTCCAACTGTTTTTCTATTCTATTCTATTCTATTCTATTCTATTCTATTCTATTCTATTCTATTCTATTCTATTCCTTATTTTCTGTTAGTTTGCATTAGCTTTTATTTTCTGATTCAGACGTTTTAATAAAAATTATACATTAAACAGTTTTCTGGTTTCTCCCTGCTCTCCATATAAAACAAGTTTAGCTGAGCTTCATTACAACAGTCAAGTTTCACTTTCCCATTTTCGAGCCTGATAATTATTTTGCAATATTATCTGTGCAGTTTCTTCCCTCTAGTTCACAGTTTGCCACAAAAGTACAAAACAAGCATTTTTTTTCATTCTCTTTTAGAACAAACCTAAGTCAGCGTATCTTTGTCATGATACCAGCTTCACATATACAATAGGTGTATCCATCTCTCTTGTAATTGTCATGACCCTTTGAATCTGGATTTAAGGAAAATAATCACAAAACCTAGTGGCAAAATTTCCATCTCAAAGTCAGAAGAATTTGCAGCTGGCTTGGCTCTCACTGATGACCCTCTGTTGATTTTCCCCCTCATCTTTTCCCACGTTGCCTGCATGGGCATGTTAGATCCCATGGTCCTTTTCCTCTGCAGTGGATCTTCTCCAGGTTTCACCTTCAAATGCTTTGTGGACTCCCCATCCCAAGTCAAGGAAAGGTGAGCCTTTGGCAGTTTTTCCTAAAAAAACAAAAACCAATATATTTTAGTATCTCTAGCTATTCTTTCTCTGGATTAAAATCAACACTCATTGGTCAGCAGTCACCAACATTGTCTAGGTCCTTCCTAGCCATTGGAGCACTTTTAACTACCAACCATCACTTTCATAACTAAGCTTTTTACAGAATGCTCTATGTTATTAATACATAATCTCTGTGCTTTAAAAGCTACCACTTTTGCTAATTCCTTCTCTGATGCTTCTTGCTTGACTTATGAGCTTCATGTCCTCTGAAAATCTAACCTATTTTCTATTCTAAGCTCCTTATTAGCTACTCTGTATTGAAGCATACCTTATTAGTAACAGAGACTTGGTATGGAGTTTTGGTAGGTGTTTGCATGGATGTAGAGATAAAAGAAGAGGCACCAGGATGCTAGGATGGAGAGCAGGCTCCTCATGCAAGCCAAGATCAAAGATATTTTGAAGAGGAGTTACATGGAAGAGAATTGGGACAATGCTGGCAGAAGCATGTGTTGAGAACTGGTTAAACAGTTCCTTCAGGACTCAACAAACGTTGGAATGCAAGTTAGGAGATTAGCAACAGCATTTGGCAACAGCATTTAGGCTTATATACCACCCCGTAGCACTTTATAGCACTCCCTGGGCAGTTTATAATATCAGCATTCTTTATATAGTGCCACTAACAATCTTATTTTACTGACCTCAAGGATGGAAGGTTGAGTCAACCTTCAGCTCCATCAGGATTGAACTCCTGGCTGTGAGCAGAATTAGCCTGCAATACTGCACTTTAATCACTGTACCACCATGGCTTTATTATATATAAAGCGATGGGGTGAGCTCCTGCTCACGAATTGCCCACCAAGCAATTCGAAAGCATGCAAATCAGAGGTGGGTTCCTACCGGTTCTATCTGGTTCTATAGAGTAGATAGTAACTCCGCAGTGACGTCACGGAGCCGGTTCTGTCAGTGGCTCCGTGGGCTCTGCCATCGCAGATTTTGCTACTGTGCATGTGCAGAAGCTAGCTTTTGACTGTCGCGCATGTGCCGGCTTGCGCGCTTTGTGCGTGCGCTCAAGGCGCAACCCTGAGTGAATCGGCAGTAAGAAGATTCAGAACCCACCTCTGATGCAAATGCGAGTAGATAAATAGGTACCATTTCAGTGGGAAGGAAACAGCATTCTGTGCACCTCAGTATATAGTCATGCTGGCCACATGAGCATGGAAATCTCTTTGGACAACACTGGCTCCCTCCACTAAGAAACAGACATGAGCCTCTCTCCCTAGAGTCAGGTATGACTGGAAAGAAAGAGATGCCATTACATGAGGAGAATGAGCAATGTTCCCAACCACATTCCTTGTGGCATCCTGGAATTCCAAATCACTGCAGGAAAAGGAAATGTATTTAGGAATGATGCTGGGCCAGACAGGGTTATTTCCAAATCCATTCTTTGTAATTGGGTCTGGTCCAAGAGATTTGCCTCTGTTGTTTCACCCAGGTTATTTGTTAAGACACAGCATTAGTAGAACCTAAATAAACAAGCAAATTCAAATGACCGATAAATCACCCATAAAAGAGAGTAGCTTTCATATTCTAGTATTGAATTCATTGGTAAACCAGTGACTATTGATAAGTATGGAATATAAAACAGATTCTCCCTTGTTTTCCTCATCTCACTTTGCATTTTTACTTTGCACTTTTAATTTTTTTCAATTTTTTCCCCTTTAAGATGATTGTTTTGTTTCGAAAGTAAAGATTATATTATTTTTTTTAAAGCATGGTTTCTATTTTGCTACCATGACTATTGGCATTTTTACTGCACTTACTACATGCCATATGTATACAATATATACTATAATATATATATTAGCAAGGAAAAATGGTTAAATCTTTATTTTCTGGGTGAATGCGCTACAGGCTGGGTCTTATGCCAAGACCTGATATATTTTTGCCTGCCATGACAGCTGCAAAGCATCCAACTCAGTAGTTTTGATCCATCCTGTTTTGTTAAGCTACTCACAGCCTCCAAGGACAAACGCTTCTAAAGCAAGTGGAAGCCAGGGATACATTTTTCATGCTTACATCCTTGGCCTCCTTTCTTGTACCTTGTTTCCCACTTGTGGTTTTCAACTGGAAGATAAATTTCATGATAGGAGGTTTTATAAAGAATGATAGCAAGATTAACGGGAAGAGCTATTTTGTACAGCTCTGGGAATCACATGTCTGTGACACTTAATGAGGGGTAAATCAGACTGGCTCTTTTTCCAAGTTATTTTTACTGGGAAGTTTGCAACAAAGAATTTGAGCAAGAAGCATTAGCAATGACACCTAGACTTATATGCAGCTTCATAGTGCTTTTACAGCCCTCTCTAAGCAGTTTACAGAGTCAGCATATTGCCCCCCAAAATCTAGGGCCTCATTTTACTGACCTTGGATGGATGGAAGGTTGAGTCAACCTTGAGCCAGTCAGAATCAAACTCCTGGCAGTGAGCAGTGAGTCAGCCTGCAATACTGCATTCTAACCAGTGTGTCACCCAAGACAAGTGTGTATTGTGGACCCAGTGTAAAAGGTTTTGCACTTGAGAGCTCTACTGGGGCAGAATAGTTCTCTTGATAATTTGGCAGAAACTGAGACAGCCCTTTGAAGCTTTAGGTTGCAATGTTATGTGTCAAAGAACAGTAACAGAGAATAGAATAGAAGCTGGAAGGGACCCTGGAGGTCTTCTAGTCCAGCCCCCTGCTCAAGCAGGAGAACCTATACCATTTCAGACAAGTGACTGCCTAGTCTCTTCTTAAAAAGCTCCAGTGATGCAGCACCTATGATGTTTGGGATTTGATGGTCTTGTAAAATGTAAACCTTTTTTGCATTTTTTTCTATAGCGAGAAGTGCAGAATAATGCAAATTTTGAGGACTAATCAAGTCTCAGCTTGCCCTGACATTAAACTTTGCAAAATTGTATACAGTTAGGTTGAAGTGAATTAATTTTTCCTTCATCCTTACTAAGGAGGCCATCGGCAAGCCTACTTTCTCCTCCTACCTCAAGTCTTGTGGACTAATTGTCTGTCTTTATTGAAATCATAGTTTAAGGTGTATTTACCATATCATATTTCCTTTGAAGTAATTTGATTTTAGTGCCATTTGAAAAAAGAAAGGATATGAACATTCTGGATTTCACATAGTGGGCCAAACAAAGAACTTGACCATATTTATCTGAAGTCCTTAAGTTATGGAAGTAGGTTTATTTGAACATAGGCAGTATTGATTAATCAACCTATGGATTTGATATAAAGAAAAAAATAAGATTACATGGAATGTTCCCCTTTTTACTCAAATGGATTCTATATTATGTCAATAAGCTTTGGGCACTGATAAGGTCTGATCATTAATATAAACATGCCATTACTGAGCTCCTTAACCTCAGAGGCAAAGTGATTACATTAAATTTGTTTGCTTCTACCACTGTAATGTGCTCAGGTGTCAATGTCAGGATGAGCAAGTGAGAACAAAAGAAAAAAGAAAAGAAATGAAGCTTTGAACTGAGAAGCACAGCTCTGAAGACAGGTTCTTCTGAGATGTTTTTGTTTTCTTACTGAATTACATTCTGCAATAGTCACAAAAGTGAAGCAAAAATGGTGTCTTCATCAGGTCAAACAGAGGCCAAACTGGTCAGGTGGCAAGTCAATGCTCTTTTCAATTCATATTCCTATTGAGAATGAAGACTTTCATTGTTATCTGCTATGTAATATTTTGGAATTTTGTAATACTTTGGGAGCTTTATATGTCCTAAATATACAATAATGAGGAGGGAGATGCTCTATTTCAATTCTCCTGGAAGATGTCCTACCAGGGCATGAAATCCTCAGAATGACAAAAACTCACCAACTACCATAATATTTAAACAATAAAACACAGACAAGAGACAGACAAGGTATCTAAAAATGTTGAAAGAATAGAAAAATTAAAGGAAGAGTAACCAGGACATATCTTAGTGAACAGAACTGAGCAGGGGTGGCTTTTAACTTATGTTGCCACCGGTTCGTTGCCTTGTGCGCCGCGTGGGCGTGCCTCGTGCGCACGCATGCGCAGTAGAAAATAGCCCCGAAAAAGTCCAGAAAAAGTCCAAAAACAAGTTGCCGACCCATGCGCAGTGCTGGTAACTCGGCTTCTGCGCATGCACAGATGAAAAAAAAATCAAAAAAACATTCCCCCCCCAAAAAAGTCAAAAAAAAGATGGCGGTGCCCACAGAGCAAAACCGGTTTTGTGATGTCACCAGCGGCCTACTACCTACTCGGTAGAACCGGTCCAAACCAGTAAGAACCCACCTCTGGAACCGAGTCAGGGAAAGGGATGCAGTGAATAAGGCATTTTAAGTAGACTCTTTTCATAAAGACTTCAGTCTACATATCTCCTGCCTCATTCTTTACTTGGTTGCTTGAAAACAAACGGTGACAAGCTCTAGAATCTTCACAACAGTTGTGTTTTAAGATGTGCAGTCCTAGAAACCCTATAAATAAATACAATAAAAGTAATTGAATAACAATGCTAATTTGAAACTCTACACTTTTGGAGGCAAATACAATTTTCTTGTCATGATGGTCCCTTTTCCTCTTCTGGTTCACCAACTATATGTAATCCTCAAAAGACTACTGTGTGCACCTGTGTGCTTTTTCCAACATGCCTATACATTCTGGGTGTGGTTGTTGTTGTTGCTGCTGCTGTTGGTGATGATGGAGGCTCTCCTGGCCACTGTGGCTGTAATTTCAGTTGGGTGAAGGAATAGTTGCTACTTATGATTGGAACTAAGTACTGTATTGTACTTACAAGGGATCAAGTCCTATCTCTCCCTCTTCCCATACCACATCATCTGCACAAGCTACATATTAAGTACTGTGCCACTTTTTTAAGTACCGCATTTTGGCTAAATTGGAACAGGTTATGAAAAAAAAAAGGCAATGAGGATGATTGTGGACTAGAAATTAAACCTGACAGGGAGATTGAAGGGATTGTGAAAGAGTAGTTTGAAAAGAGGAGAGTAAGAATAGTAGGGTAGTACTTTTCAAAGAATCTCACACAGAAGAATGTCAGTACTTATTCTCTATTGTTCCAGAGTGCAAAATATGAAATGTATTTGAGTCACAGAAAGCATCTCATCAAATGATGGGGAAAAAAATGTTAGAAGTGAGCATTTGTCAGTGGAACCAATTACTCAGACAGCTGGTGGTCTCCCCTAAACTGGAAGAGTACAAGTGCAGACTAGACAGCAATCTGACATGGATGCTTAATTTAAATTCCTGAATCCAGTTCTAAACGGCCTCTTCCAATTCTATGATTACCACGATCGCCTTTCCTGCTGTATATATTTCTTTTAGGAATGGCCATTCTTTTATTTGTCTTTGTATTTTACACATGAAATAGTACATCAAGTGTAATAAACCATTAATAAAAATTAACTTCCCACTAACGAAATAAAAAAATAGTGGATAGAAAGCCACTTCTAACTCAGCTATTTTATTTGGACTAGACAAGATTTTGCTGTATGAAGCAAAGTTTATTCTGTGTCCAGTAATTAACTGTGATTCCAAATTATTAATGGCTGGGAATCTCCACCATTTCAGACAATAGTTGATTAGTTTATAAGTAAATGAAGAAGGTATATGACGTTCACAGCACTCTCTTCTAAGAAAGGACTTTTAAGTGAAGCAACACTTGAGAAGATGTTGCTTTAACTGGCTGTCTCTGTCTAAAGTAAAGTTAATATTGGATTTTATGGTTGTATAATTTCATTCTGGCAATAAAAGAAGTGCTTAAATAGTCAATCACTATGCAGCTCTGGCTTTTTCAGGGAAAACAATTGTGGAGTAGTCTTTCTTGTATTACAGAGATTTTTCTATATTGCTTTTGAAAGAAAATGGCTTATTGGAAATTAAAGCTTAGTTTTCCTGCTGATCCCTGTGGGAATTGATGTTATGAGGGCTGGTGAGTTGGTGAAATATTGTATAAAACACTTGTATGCCTGAAAAATTTCCCCTCAAGGAGCTGGGTGCAAGGGCACTATCACGAATGCTAGAAATGATGCCACTTTTGAAAAATGAAATTTAAGACTGTTAAGATAAATAGCAATAAATAGTGGTACATGCAAGTAAAGAGCCTAATTCCAGTATCATTTAAGTTAATGTATATAATTGAATAAAGAGAATACTCCAAGCATTGGGATAGCATGGGATTTGAAGTCAGGATACTAACAGTCTTATTGTTCTGGAGCCTAATGAGAAGAGTAGCTTTGTTTTTCTTCAAAGGATCCTGGATTGGAGTACTTTAATCATTTCCTTATAGTTTTTCTGTGAATTGTCAGTGACCAGAAATTGGGATCTTTCAGATGAAGTCCACAAATGGAGAAAACTATGCAGAACTTTACAGGGTCCAGAATGACATAACATTTACCTATTGTAGCTCTAGCTCTTGTCTGGATCTCTGAAATGTTCTGTCCTGATCTATATTTCTAGAATTTTAGGCTACTGCATTGGCAAAACGGTGCACAGCTACACAACAGATTTAATGAGTACAAAGAAAAGCAAGAACTTCTTCAAGAACTGGTACATCTGGTGACACTGCATATAATAAAGCTAACAGAGTATTTTTCAGAAATGTTTTTATGTTTTTATTTATTTAGCATATGGCATCTATAGAGGCCATGCAACCACTAATATACAGTACAACAGCAATAAAACACATTATACATACAGACACAAATATGAGTTTAAGTAAAGCATCTGTGAGTGTGTGAGTGTGTGTATAACATAACATAACATAACATAACATAACATAACATAACATAACATAACATAACATAACATAACATAACATAACA
>JANHFT010001894.1:136544-158719 GCA_032467955.1 Pseudoxenodon macrops | reverse complement strand
GTTCTATGATGTCACCAGCTGCTTGCAACCTACTCTATAGAACCGGTGCGAACCGGTAGGATTTCACCCCTGATATGGTACCAAGTGCCCAGATGACAATGGGTATCACTGTTACATGTTTCATCCATAATCGTGTAGTTTTGATGGCCAGGTCGTGATATTTCGTGATTTTTTCCAGTTCTTTTTCTTCGACTCTGGCATCTCCTGGTACCGCAATGTCAATAAATTATTATTATTAAATAGAGAAAGGAACCCAAGAAAAAATAAGATAAACAAGAGAGAAAAAGAAACATAAATAAAAGAAAAGGCAAGTTGGCTGTGGAATTCTGGGACTTGAAGTCCACACACTTTAAAGTTGCCAAGGTGAGAGACAGTAATCCAATCTGTCCTTTTAATGATGCTGCCTCTCTAAAAATCCACTTTTCTTTCTAGCTTCGGTGAAAATTCTACAGTGTGTTTAAAATGGCCGCCCTATCAGCAAAAGTGGATGGGAATGACATTTAGCTAAGTAAGGAAAATTCAGCTAGGCAGTTTTCTACCTGCCCTGTGAAATTGACTAGAAGGAATTAATGTTAAGTTTCTTGATAAAATCTTCTTGTGAAACCGAAAATGAAATTGGCAGGCAATTTGTCAAAGGGAAAATGCGGAGGGAAGTTGCCCCATCTCTGATTTAAAAGAGCTGATTTAAAACAAACAAGCTAAAACATACAGACTGAAGGTAGATTGAACTTTTTGCCTGATGCTCTCAGTCTGAACCTGGCAAATGCAATTACACCGCAAAATTATTATTTGTTTTTATTCACCAAGGAATAACACACTACAAAGAACAAACAGAAAGAATCACATTTTTGCTTGGTGTTCCGTAACATTTGAATTCCAGCCAGGAATCTCGGAATTATCCTAGTAACATCTTAAGATATAATATGTGTCTAGAAAAATGTACTTTTGTTTTGCAAGCTCAGACTAAAAGAATGTTTAGTTCTTGTAAAAAAAAATTGTTTAGACTATTTGTTGTTTTGCCTAAATTGGCAGAACTATAGGGAAGATCTTTTCCATAATCTAGATGCCTATTTTTATATTTTCTTCCAGCTTTCGACCCAATTTTATTAAATTTCATTGTAGCCACAACTAACGAAATATTATTTTCTTTTCAGTTATTGTTACACGAATGAGTTGCATGATAAGATGTAATCTGTTTGTATGTGATAATAGCATACATTTTAATATCATCTTTTTACTCTTTCAGTTTTGTTTTGTTTTTAATTTATCATTCTGTATTTGGAAAATTCAGAAATTATAATTTTTGCACAGACACCAATAGATCATAGTGTACACCGTAAAGTTACTGTTTATAGTTAGCCTAGGCTATTTTGCTGCATTCATTAATTCTGTGGCCTCCAGTTTCACATTTTTTACTTACAAAACATTTTTTATTTTACAAAATATTTACATTTGCTGCTGTCTGATACAAGTTGAATCTTTGATTTCATCCTGTTGGTTTGCAATGGTTGTTTTTGAGCTGCAAAATAAATTCGTCCTTCTTTTTCCTCCTTGATGGCGCCAGTTTGTATTGCCAATTCCAGATCCTTTTTCATTTTATTTTCAATTTCTGTTCTGAATTGGCCATGTGATGGTTTACTTTTCCAATTTTTTAAATGGTTTCTCAACAATTCCCTTTTATAGTTTTTTTTTTGTTTTGCTTCTGTTTTGTTTGGGATATTTTCTCTGCAAACTTCTGGAAGCATTTTCTCTTTTAGTTTCCTTGAAGTAATCATTTAATTCATGATTTTCTTCTCCAACACTTTGTTTTATCAGCAGTCAACACAGCTTCCATTTTGTGTGTGTAAAGCAGAAGTGGGTTCCTACTGGTTCTAAATGGTTCTTTAGAACCGTTAGTAACTCGACGATAACGTCACGGAGCCCGTTCCCTTGGTGTCTCCTTGAGTGCTGCCACTATTTCAGCTTCAACCACAACAATACATGAGCACACAGTAGATACAAACTTAATGTAAACCGCTTCAAACTCGATTGCAGAAAATATGACTTCAGCAACAGAGTGATCAATACCTGGAATGCACTACCTGGTTCAAATCCCCAAAATTTTAACCTTAGACTGTCTACTGTTGACCTCACCCCATTCCTAAGAGGTCTGTAAGAGGCGTGCATAAGTGCACCAGCATGCCTACCATCCCTGTTCTAATGTTCCCTTTTATTCGTATTCATCTCATGTATTCAAATCATGTCTATACTTACATATATTATCTAATACATGTTTGACAAACAAACAAACAAACAAACAAATAGAGTTAAGCCTGATGTGAGGTAAAAACTTTAATATTTAATGTATCGGTAGATCTCTAGTAGTTGATGGCTTGTTTATCTTATTCCACTCTCGAACTGTCCATTATTGTTGCCTGAAATCAGGAGGGGCAATGTTAGAAAGAACATAGATTTGAGGGTTACAGATATTATTCTCATTGGATCATTAAGGTTAGCATCAATCTTGTTGGTATGAAACCTCTTCCCTATACCGATGTGCAGTATTTGGCAACAGAGTATTACTAATGATTGTGCCCCTATATGTAATATTTTTGCTTAAGTTCCCCAGCTTGTTTAGAAATGTGTATCTTAGAAAAAACGATGGATTAGAAATAGTTTGTAATGGTTGAAATAAAAAAAAGAGTTTTCACACTAAACTTTCCCAGACCTGTAAAAATGCATCCATTCTCCTATGTCTGAGTCTTGAATGTGGAACTGCCCAATTATTATTTTTGAACTGCATTTTTTTCTCCCTAAAGATGTGCGTGTTGTGTCTGATTGCACATTTAACAAGTCCTAACACAAGTGCCTAGATAACACTTTCCTTGAGGAATGTAGAATGGGAGAAACAATACATTGCGACATTGTAGAACTGATTATGGACACATTCTGGAATATCATCAATTTAATTATTCTGTATCTAGCATCTATTTTTCCTGTTCTGAAAGAAACCAGCAATTTACCTGTGCTTGAGAAATCCTCATTTATTTCTAAATGTTTTACAGAAATGTTTTATAGCATTACTGATAATAGATCAGTAATGGGGTTTCTGGATAATCATTTTTTCTTTTACATTTGCTACTTATCTGCCCAAACTCTTTAGAAAAAAAAAAAGGCTACAAATCAAAGTATACTTAGAATTAAAAAGCAGTAATAAGGTCTTGAAATATATTCAGCTGGCTTTAGGTATTCCTTAATAAGCTAAATACATTTATAACATAGATGACAGAAAGAAAATATTAACTACCAATAAAAGTCTTTGCTTTTATCACTATGCTTTTATCACCATGGTTACAGGACAGTAACAGAACTCCAGGTTTCCTTTTTGACATTGATTGGTGTCTTGTTGGTTTATTTTGTGCAAAAAAAAGATGCATTTTGTTTTTCATAAACTCTAGGTGGGTAATATAATGTGTGGCTGCACACATGTTTCACATGTGTTGTAGGTCTGTAGCTGTCACTTCTGTTTTGATATTAGGCTGCGGATTAATCACAAGACAAATTGCACAAACGAAATGGTGTCAAAAGCAAATTAAATTGGTTTACAGAGCTTAGCATAAACAAGGTTGAGGTTGTCATAATTAATTAAACAAACTTGACAACTCCAAGTCAGGAATCTTGGTTTTTTTTAAAACCTGAAATAAATGAAATAAAGTTGAGAATATAGCAAATGGAAAGTATTTCAGTGGAACAATTATCAATAGGAAACTGTTGCTGTTGGAGAGGCTGTTTTTCAGAGGGGGGGAGTTCAGCTCTTCATTAAGCTGATTCCATGGCTTCTGTCAAATAAGTTAGGGACTGGGTGAAGTAGGAAATCCATACTTCACAGTGATTTATAAGGTGGAGATCAATCATTTGACTGTTCTAATGGATTGAAATTGGTGGGAATTTCAACTTTCTCCTTGAAAATGGATAAAATCTGGACTGGAGTCTTGAAGATCTGCAACATCTTCATTTCACAACAGAGAAGTTACAATCCGAACAGAGAAGATATGAAATACTTGCAGAGTTTATATGTAAATAAAAAAGAATTATGTCTTTTTTTTTTTGAAAGACAGAGTTGACATGCCTGTGAAACCGAAGTTTAAGGAAGCTTCTGTTCCAAGGACAGACCATGTGTGCTGCTCCAGATATTTCAATCCTATCAGTGCCAACCAACCTGCCTGACAGCAAGGGGCTACATGGAACTGTAATTCAAAACATCTGGAGGTTACCCCGTTGCTTCTTTTTTTTCTTTCCTGCTTTGCTTTAAAATTATTTTAAATTTTCTTTTTTGGTGGGGATGATGGAGATGAATAAATCCTGCTGAAACTATTTTAGAAGCAATAGGCAGAGTGGTTAATGGGTGAAGTATTAATATTTTTGTGTGTGACTTTGTTTGTAGACTGAGGGCAGCAAGGAAAAACTTCAAGCAAGGCTCAGAAGAAAAAGGAGAAGGGCTGAATTGATTGCTTGGATGACAAGGCTGCAGCGTTTGAAGGACACTATCCCTTCTCTCAAGCCTCTCCTTCTCTAAGAACAAGTAATTTTTCAGAAGTCCACCGAGCATCACTTGTGAAATGCTTCAACATGAATGTCAGAGACGTCACTTTTTCCTTGTGGACTTTCCTGTAAGGCTTTTCTCCCCTTTCCCCATCACCTGCATTTCCTTGGCTCAGGCCTGATGACATGGTCAATCACTACCAGGGATTTCAGGAGTTTTGTGAAAGTTCACAGTGTTTCTGTCAGCCCTGCCAAGGAGATAGCTTTGTTTCTATCATCTGGGTGTAGGAAGTGGCAGCAGGGTGGGAGTTAGAGAAAACTGTAAAAAACCCAAACTCTAAACCCACATTGCTTTTTCAGGCCAAGAAGCACACTTCACTCTAGCCAGGAATTGAAGCCAGAATAGCTTTTGGCAGTTGTTGCATCATTGCTTGACAATATTCAACGAAACCTCTCAAAATAGCAGAGGAAGCAATGGGCCTTCAAGTCTGGTTGAGGTGATTTAAAAAAAATAAATCTTACAGATTTTTTACACTCTGATTTCCTGCCCTGCATTTTCTACTCCCCAGGGATTCCCCCCCCATGCTGCATTGCTAAAATAACACTGAATTTCCATTTGTACCTCTTTGGTTGCACATAAATGCTCAATTAGCATTCTGATGCATTGTCAGTCTGTACCAATGTAATGAACTTTTATCCCTGTTCCTTTAGTTTAATTAACTCAAACAGATCCAATGACTTAGCAGTTATGAAGAGATTTGGGAAGGAAAATCTTGTTTCAGGAAGAATAAATAAGAAGCGGAGAGGGAAAACTGAATACAAATGTACTTGTATGAATCCTAGTCAAAGCAGGATTTCTTCTTTTGGTTACAGCTGTGCTTCATACGTATGAGTGAGGTTTAGAAGTGAGGGGGATAATTTTTACAAAGGCTACTTTTTCAGTATCTCATATTAACTCTAACAGTCTTAGGAACAACAGTAGAAACACAAATAATTGAAAGCAATTTTCCCTAGCCAGAGAGATTTGAACTCAAATCATGACATCTGGGGCCAATGGGGGCTTATACACAAGTCCAGCAGCACTGGAGGACATCAAGTTGGAGAAAACTAGCTTCAAGGTACCAGGTACAAATCTTAGTAGAGCTAAGCAAACCTTGTTTGTAAATCTGTCTGATTCTTGAAATCATGCACAAACTGTTCCAAAATAGATATATAGATAGATTTTATCTATTAAAATGAAATTATGCAAGCACAGACTTAGATTGACACAATCATAGTATTTGATTGGGTCCATTACTTATCCAGGTTCTGTCCCTCCAATAATTGGGGATGAAAGAAGAAGGAAAAAATAGCAATAGCACTTAGATTTAGATTCTGCTTCATAGTGCTTTACAGTCTTCTCTAAGCGATTTCCAGAGTCAGCATATTTTCCCCAACAATCTGGGTCCTCATTTTACCAACCTTGGAAGGATGGAAGGCTGAGTTAACTTTGAGGTGGTGAGAATTGAGCCAGCTGGCCATCAGCAGAAGTAGCCTGCAATATTGTATTCTAACCACTATGCCACCACGGCTCTTAAGGGAAAGGGAATAGTAGAGCAGATCATTGTTAAATTTTAGATCCTCCAGCTGCCTAAATGAAGTATAGAACCTCAACCACCATCTTTTCATGCCCTGGATTGATTTATTCATTACATTTTTCTTCCACCTTTCCTTCAAGGTGTTTCTTTCCATCCCAAATTTCATTAAAACAACCCAGAAAAGAAGGTGATGTTGAACTCCCACATCATGCTTAACTATCTTCTGGTTTCTTTGAATTCTGACTGAAAAAGAATGCTGAAACCTGGCTATTGTTTCTCAGACTAACAATTGCATTGCTTGTTATTCTTCACTAATGGTGGTTAGCTAACAGTAGTTTGTTCTATGGAACTTGCAGAAGCAGGCAGGTTTTCCTCAAGGTAGTCTTTTGTTGTGGGTCAAATAGAAAGTTAATGGATGACCCAAGGTCATTGTCAGACTTAATGGAGGAGTCAAGATCTGAACTACAGTCTTGCTCATCTGAGAGCAATAGTGATATTGATCTATATTATATAGCGTAATTTTTCTTCGGTCTTTTTTTTTTTTTACAGGAACATAAACTGTCATATATCTTATTATTTTCAAAGTTACCAAAGCAATTCTGGGAGGTAAATGTTTTCACTCTTAATGGCCACAATTGCTTGTTCTCAGATGTCAGCCATATCATTAAAAATTATTTAGTTTGATGTAATTTCACAGATCCATGCTATCTGTGTGAATATTTTAATTCTTTCCATTGCTGGCTGGATATTCTGCGAATCATTCTCCTATCATTTCTAGAAGCTCTCTTTAAAATGGAATGGGACATAAAATCTGAAACATCTCAAGGAAAAAGTCTAAAATAAGGGAGTTCCCATGTATTCCAAATTTAAAAAAAACGGGTTCAAGATGCTTCAAACTTTGTCCTACCTCAGAAGCATTCCCAATAACTAGATCCGTTCTAGTTTTACTGCACTGCTCCCAATGTGAATAGTTTTATTTTATTAAACTGTAAGTAATCTTTAGCTTATACTGATTTTAAGACACTATAAGGTAAAGACAGAGACAGGCAGATATTCTTGGTGGTAGCCCAATCAGTGTGGGCTATGTTACCTTGGATATATTCTTGGCCTCCTAACTCCCATTTCAGGAAATAACTCAATACCTTCCTTTAACATGAGATTTTGAGGATTTTGAGGGCTAGTTCTAGAGGATGGAGTATCCTTCTTAATCAGTAGTTATACTGATGACAGTTTTTTCACAGTTTACGGATAGTTCATGCTGATATTTCAGTGTATCACTCATAATCTTTTGACCGGAGTAGTATATTTGTGTCCCACCTTTTAGTTTATAGATAACTCAAAGGTGGCAAATATGCCTAATATTCCTTCCTCCTCCTCTTTTCCCCCATAACAACAACCCTGTGAGGTGGGTTGAGCTGACAGAGAGTGACTGGCCCAAGGTAATTAACTAACCAATGAATAGTATTTAAAAAAAGATGTAATGTGCATCAGTGACATAAAGCCGAAAGTGTTTAAATCTTGATTTTAAAAATAGATTTCAATGTCTTCATTTCAATTAATAGCCCACTATTTAACTGCAGACAGTTTAACTGTGTTTGGGGTGTAGATCTGCATAGCAACATCACAGAAACCATTTTCTAAAAGTACACCTTAGCCATACTGTCTTGCTAGGCAGATATTTATTTCTTGTTTGCTCCGTCTTTCTGAGGATATCTAGCAAAATGATGTGTTTGCTGTCTGTTGGAGCAATAACATTCCCACTGTACTGAAAGCAATATATCAGATAGCTCAGATGTCTGGAAATCTGCCACAGAAGCATAACATACAGAGAAGAAGCTTCGGTGACATGGCAACTTGAAAAGAAGAAACAAAGAGATCAAAGGAAAGGTTGTTAGTTTATTTGATTGACAAATAAAAATGAAATGCTGCTGCATGCGGTAAATCTTTCAATAGAAATGCTCAGTTATGAAGGGGCCAGTTAGAGGTCATTTATTCCAGTCTTGTATGAATGAATCTGTGCTTACATGCCTGTGTATTCAGTGAAAAGTGACATCAAAACTATCAAAACATTCTAAATTTTTACTTTTTATGGATCACCATATAATCCCCAAAAGCTTTTGCACACCGTCACATAAACCAAGCATTATGGTCTGTAGCATCTATGGTTCTTTAAAATGACTTAAAAAAAAAGCTACAATGTAAAATAGTAACAACTTATACAATGGCCAAAAACCATGATGGCGAACCTATGGCATGCGTGCCACAGGTGGCACGTAGTATCCTCTATGTGGGCACATGAACTGTCACCCTAGTTCAGCTCCACTGTGCATGCATGTGCACCTCCCACTGGCCAGCTAGTCATTGGGTCTCTGATGTGCATGCGTGGGGCCAGGGAGCATGTGGGAAGGGGAGAATGAGCGCATGCATAGGGGGCTGGGGCTCATGCGGAGGTCCTGTGTGCACATGCATAAGGGGGTAGGGTACATGCACATGGTCAAAGCGTACATGCATGGTGGCTGGGGCACATGCATGGGGGACCATACATGCATGAGTGGGGACATTGCATTTTGGGGGTTTGGGTGCTCATGTGCGCATTCGCACGCATACATGCTTTGGGCACTTGGTCCAGAAAAGGATAGCCATCACTGGCCAAAAAGGTCTCAGATGCTGATGTTCCCTCCTGAAATCTTCTGAAGGATACTGACATAATGCAATATCGTGGTTAAGAAGAGCAACATTTTATAAGATTAGGTGACAGAAATTACACCATTAAAATATATTTAGTTTGCTGCTCATACTGAGGACAATCTGTAGCAACCTCACAGACCAAATATGAGGTCATTAGTATAAAATGTTGTGAATAGTTTTAGGAGCTGCATGATATATATAAATTGATTTCTCAAAAGGAAAAATGGGAGAGGAACAAAGAAGTAATATTCATTCAAATATCTACAGTCCAATCAATAGCTGAGAAATTCACATGAAAATAATTTTAAAGAATGGCCATCATGGCATGCTTCTTTTTATGAATGTGCATTGGTCTACTCTGCCACAAATAAATTGGTTTTGTCATGTCATTTGTCCAGAAAACTGTACTGTGGTGGCCGTTGAAGAAAAGATAGAATGAATGGACAAATTACATTTTCTCCCATATTTGATTTTTTGTAATGAATGGATCTACAATAGCTACCAATCTACAATAGCCAAAACCATAATCATAAGCTTGTTCATAGTACTGAGGGAGTAATTTCTTTTGTTTGGTGGGTAGCTGTCAGTCATGAGGAGCTTGCCGGAAAAGAGACATGACAGTATCACTAATATGGTTGCTTGGTTCTACAGCCTTCGAGGATGGAAGCACTTAAACCACCCACATTTGGGTGGGCAAATCTGTCAGATTTTCTTTTCTCACCTTCAGGTTGTTTAAATCACAATTAATTCCCACCCAAATGCCTGTAAACAAATGTATGAAATCCATTCATAAATCTTGAATGGAATTCTCTCCCTTATCTGTTTAGCAGGCTACTGCAGCTGTATGGTTCTTTTCCTGCAGCAGCATCTATACAATTTCAAAATGTCTCCAAGAGGTAGCAATTTTGTATGAGGCAGGCCAAAGAATAGTAGAGATGTGTTCCCATTGTCCAAATCTGCTGGCTATCTAGTTCTCTGTATTATTCCATTCTACTTCTGGTGGATGTTAAGTGCTGTCTTCCCTGTGTCTATTGCTCTCTCTACTTTTTCTTTACCTACTGAGAAAAAAGGTGAATACATCTCAGTTGGCTCATCCATTGTATTTTTAGAGTTAGCAGTAGTTCTATAGTTAGTGCATTAACAATAGCAGATCATCATCACTTAAAGGAAGTGTCCTTATTATTATCAAAGTTTTTCTCCTAATTGGTTGCCACAAGGGAATCTGTGCCACCATTCATGCAGATTGACAGCAAGATACATCTGATTAGCATAGCAACAGGCAGAGATTGGGGGTGGAGGTGGGCGCTGCAGCAGGTAAAGACCTTATCCAGTAAGAGTCAATAAAGTAAAGCTTCATTGAAGATGAAGGCTTAAAAATGTTTAAATATCTTTAAAGAAATTCTTATTGGTTGCATCCAGGGTTATCCACAACAATAAAACATGCATTGTGACATTATACAAGCTTTGCCCCTTATATTTGTGGGTGACATTGTGTCACAAAAGCAAAGAGACAAAGTTTGCATTATGATATCATGGCACTCATTTTGTCATTTGCCTCCTCGGTCCGACAGATGGATGCTTTCCACCTATGGCAAAATGAAAATATTCCTTGGGGATAAGATTTAATTATTTCTCGAGGCATCGTAAGGGCGGTTCAAGGAATCCTCAGTATTAAACAAAGAAAGCACTAAGCAAAATTGTGCACATGCACAATATACATCCATTTCCCAGGTGCATTTGTAGCAATTTGGTCTCATCATCATCATCATTAAAAGTAGGTTTGGAGGATTCATGCTAGAGGGTGAAAGAAGACAAGATATTCCACTCCATCTTTGTTCCATGTCAACTTATTATCATTCACAATGATGAACAAAATGCAAAGAAACTGATTTTCCTATTTCACTGGTAATTATCCCTACTGTTGATCAATTTTATCTTTTCCCCACTATGCATTCATGCTGTGACCTATATACAAACATTAGGAGAGTGTTATCTTTAGTTCTTGACATAGAAAATAAGATAACCTATCTATTTAAGACTGATGGGAACAGAGATAATTCTCTATTACTTTACAGTACTCTTAAATAGAAATGAACCCATTAGACTGTCTCCATTGGGATAAGTCAGGGGTCTGCAACCTTAAACACTCAAAGAGCCATTTGGATCCGTTTCCCACAGAAAAGAAAACACTGGGAGCCACAGAACCTGGGTGGCCGTGGCCAACTCACTGTCACTCACTTCTGCCAGTTGCATGACCCCCCCTAGCCATGTCCACCTAGCCGGTCATTAGGGCAGAGAACTGGTTGTTAAAAAAAACCACAAAACCTTTTGACATTTCTCTCTCCCTCCCTCCCCTCTCTGTCTCTCCCTCTCTCTCTGTATCTTTCTATGTGTCTTTCCCTCCCCCTTTTTCTGTATTTCTCTGTCTCTGCCCTGGCTGCTTCTCCATTCCCCACCATCGCCCTTACCTTCTCAGGCCAGGTGAGGAGTGACTGAGAGGGTGGGACTAGCCAGTGGTGGGATCACCCTACAGGGAGCCACAGCAGAAGGCCCAAAGAGCTGCATGCGGCTCTGGAACCACAGGTTGCAGACCCCTGGAATAAGTAATCTCCTCATCTCAAGCTCCTTCATTCTTACCTTATCAGCTCTAGCACCGCATATTATTTTTTTCTGTTTGGTTTTTATCAACTTTCATTGTGCAAAGCTTTCTTTCATTCATTTTTTTGCAGCATTCATTCTCATGGCATACAGCTTTGGTTTGTTTGTATCCTCTTTTACTTCAGCATTCAACAAAACCTTTGAAGAATGGGGTGGACATGTCTAATTTAATGAAAAGAAAGACTAGTGGTAACATGGTAGCATATTCCAATATCTAAGGGGTTGCCAGAAGAAGAGTGGGTCAACCTATTTTCCAAAGTACCAGGAGGACAAGAAGCAATAGATGGAAACTAATCAAGGAGAGAACCAACCTAGAACTAAGAAGAATTTTTCTGACAGTTAGAACAATTAATCAGTGGATCGACTTGCTTCCAGAAATTGTGGATGCTCCAACACTGGAAGTTTTAAAGAAGATATTGAATAACCATTTATCTGAAGTGGTGTAGGGTTTCCTGCCTAAGCAGGGAGTTGGACTAGAAGACCTCCAAGGTTCCTTCCAACTCTGTTATTCTGTTATACTGTATTTCCCATTAGTGCAACTTCACACATTTTGGTCACCTTCTGTACCATATTTCTTTTCCATCTATTCCAAACAACTTCCACATCCTCTTTCCTTAGGTTCACTTTCCATTCTTTCTCTTGGGAAATTATTATATATCATACAAGCATTCTTTCCTCCAGCAGTTGTTTTATTTTGACTTTTTTTTCTTTGTTGTTCCACAGTCATTTCCCTCCAAGGATCACTTTTTAGATTACCAAATAATGGTCTGTCCCCCTTTCAGAATTGCTCATCACCTTTGTCTTTCATTCATTCTCTTAGTCTTTCATCATCGACTGACAAATCTATTATGCTTTTTCATTCCTTCCTTTGCCAGGCGTTCACATGGGGTAAAGCAGCTGCATCTTTTCTTGGAATAACACAGCTGTCTTCTACAGCTGCATCACAATCCTGGAAGAAAATATTTTCGGCTTAAGGAATTATAGAGAGGTGCTATGTGCATTTCCTTTTATGTTGCAACTCTTTCCCCTATCAACAGATTTTGAAGTGGTGCCCAGCCCTGTTTGCTAAATTGAATCCAATTTTTACACTTTGCTTTCTGCACTAACAACTTCAGATGTTTGAAAACAATACTGAATAATGAAGGAAGTAAATAATGGAAGTGTCGTACAATCTTTTGCATTTGTGGGCACGATTCTCCTTATCGATCTTTCCATTTTAAGGGACAATGTCACTTGCAATCTCTATAACTGATGACTTTGTTCCTGTCAGGAACAAATTTATATGCTTATCAAACTCTCTTCTTCAAATGAAAAGGGAAAGGACAGGTTAATGTTGAAAAGTCTTTTAGCCTGATGGTCGTCCAGAAGAGTAGTTTTCAGTGAACATGAACAGTGAAACCAGAATCTATGAAGAGTGAAGTGCTGATATCCGTTAGAAATTCTCTTCTGGAAATATTGTTTCTGACACTGGAAAGCTTTTCTTTAAAAAAAAAAAAATCTAAGCAGAGGTTACACATTCTCAGTGGGTGTTATTGGTTAGCCTGTCTTCCACAGGCTGCGTAACAATTTGAGAAGGAAAAAATGGATTTGGCAGTTTATATTGCAAATATCCATTGCCAGACACAACAAGGGTATATCTCATGGGCCATTTGGGGGTTATCTGGATCAGGGGTGGCATTCACTTACTTTCCCTACCGACCACAAATGTGAGTGCAAGCGTCCACGCATGTGCATGGCCTTCCACGCATGTACTTTGCTAGCATGTGTGTCTTCTATGCATGCACCTGGCCTCAAAAATGTGCCTTAATAGGAAAGCATAGAGCTGGGGTGGGTGGGCGGGCCCACTGTTTATTTCCACTACCAGTTCGGGCAAACCAGTCCAAACCAGCTGAACACCACCTCTGATCTGGATTGCCTCAGACAAAATGGCAGCTATCATATTGATGGCAATGTTGTCATATATATAGAGTCAACACTTCTGTTGGAAATCATTCTAACGTAAAACCTCCCTTCCCAAAATATCAGTAATGATAAGGCATAAGAATCGGTGATCCAAGCTGCAATTTATCAAGTGTATTTGAGGAGAAGGGGTATGATTTACTTCTACAAAACATAAAGCTTTAAAAACAATTTCCTACTCATAAAGTAAGAAATCCTTCTATTTGGTCCTATTGGATGAACTAAACCTTAATTGGGAGTGAATCCGGGGAAAAAAACAACATTTGGCTTTGCAAGCTTTTTAAAATTATCCTGTTGCAAACATTTGTAAAGGTACCTTCCTATTGCTTTTAATGACTTCAACATGCCACAGTCCTAAACAGTATTTCTCTTTGAGTTTGTAAAATTTCTTCAGCTGAGGCAAAAAAATGATTTTTTTCCTATACGACATTTCTCTAGTTTTGATCTCTAATTTGTATAAGGTTGAAATTCCTTTTTATTCTTTTTTTCATTAATGATGATAGGGTTTATGAGAATTACTTCTTTAAAACATTGGCTTATAAAGTAAGGACAAAGAGGGAATGGATAGCTTGAACTATTTCTAGGTCCAATCACTGTTGCATCTGTGAGTTTGCCTGCAATATAAAAAATATTGTGCGGTGGGCTTCATCAAAAAGGGTCAGTTGACTCAACCAGCTAAAAATAGCTCAGTACAGACCACATCATGCTCAGGGCCTTCCACGCATGCACTTTTCGCCCCCCAAATTAGAAGAAGAAACATTATTATGTTTCTATATGGTCTACATAAAAGGATAAGCTTAAGCATTGAATTAATCTTACATTGATTAACAATGGATTATTGTATGAAACTCCCCCCTTTCATGTTAATTAGTCTTTCCTCTCTCTCTTTTTGTTATTTTTAGTTAATATATCTAGGTTTTTTCTCTCTCTGCATCATCATAGTGTATCTTTTTCTTCTGTTGGTAGTGTAAATGCCTGTACTTCATTATTATTATTATTATTATTTCTTTTATTCCTTGAACATGAAACTCAGTCAACTGAACAATCACAAATACATTGACTGGTGCTAATGGTTGTTACGGGCTGCTGCCAGCGTCCTAGGTATCAACCAAGTACCTTCTTAAAATATAGGATGTTCCGAGTAGCGCAGTCTTTTGCAGTTCTGCTGGTGTTATTGCAGAAAGCTGCAATTTCTTGATGTGTTTTGTAAAACTCTTGAACATTTCACTGTGTAAAAAATACAGTGTATTCTAGTATTAGTATTATTCATGGCACAGTCAGCCAGTTGTTCAGACTGGGTTTGGCATTTTTGTCCATCTATCAAGTCCTTACCAAGGACCTGGGATAGGCAAATCTAGATGTTTGATGGTGTTATAGATATTGTTGCAGAATGGAAGCAGTTCCAAGTAAAGTCACCTTCTGCAATTGACTGATGGCAAATTTGTCGATGTCTATGGTGTTGAAGTAGTGCTCCAGTTGTTTTAGGACTACTGGACTAATTGGTACTACTACACTTGCTTGCCTTTGCCATAGTCCAATTATTATTGTTGTTGTTGTTGTTATTTTAATTTATATATTGCCTTCCTCACAATCTCAAGTAACTCTGGGCAGGTTTGGCTAACTGCCATACAGTATATGAATTCGTATGTGTACTGCCATACAGTAAGAATCAAATATATAGATTTCATTGTAAGCCATGCCCAACTATTATTTATTTTCATCATGGTATATTGAACAAGCTATAATGGTCCAATTCACATATAAGAAAAGCCCTAGATCACGTTATAATCACAATGTCTGGATGCACATATTGTATTAATTCAAAGCTAAACAAGTCACATTGAAGTTTAATACAGTGTGTGAATTCAGATCCTGTTTCTCAGAAGAACTTGGACACTGCTATGTTTGTGGGGTTTTACAAATGTTCTGGATTAAAACTAAGATTCCCAGTTAGTGGGATCTGGTTTTACTGGTTGGGGCCTATGATAAATGTCTTTGAAAACCCCTGAAGGGCATTAAATTGGTGAAGGCTGTAAAAGGAAGGAAAAGTATACATGTTCATACTCTACTTTGCTCTTAGGGCATGTAAAGATTGATATGGATTCTCTGGAATAAGCCAAAAACAACATCTGTGCAATGATTCAATTCCAGATGTGTGTATGTGGGTTTTAAGTGGAACTACTGTACAGTTGCATCCTCAAGGCTTACAGCTTAACTGTCTCCCACATGATCACTTTCCTGATTAACTGTCTCTGCTGGTAGCCTTCTCAGCTCCCACCCCAGCGTCCCCAACCTCTCCAGGCTGCAATCATGACCTAGGAACTAGGGGCCAGAGAGGACTGTCTCTTTATAGCTGACCACTGCTTGTATAACTTGGACTGACATAAAACATGTCTCAGTTGCGCTGAGCTGGAAAAAACGTATATCCATTGAAAAGCTCTTCTGTCTAGGATTTTCTAGAAAAGAGGGAAATTGTTTCTATAACCCCATTCATTTCACCTAGCATTCTCAATCTCTTCTTGGCCTTGATCTTTCCTAGCTCTTGCTAAGTTGTTTTCCATGTATTTATACCATCCCTATAGCAGGAAGACAGGATAGCAAGTCTGCTTTAAACACACGGACTACTAGGGCCATAGTTTTAGAGGCCCACCTTTTTCTCTTTCATCCCCATTGGGCTGCTAAGGACCTCAGTTGCCTGAAGTTGCATTCAATCTCAGTGGTCTCCCAGGATCTTTCACTAACAGATTCACATCGCCATGTCTAGCCATTTTTCATTTGGATTCATCTATATGCCACCTCTTCAAATGTTGCTCATGTCAGTAAAACATTAAACTTCTCCACAAACTGTAGTCCACGTGCTGCTACACAGGCTCTACGGAAGAGCAGTCTTCAGCCTTACCGAATGATCTCAGGGAAGAAGCCACCCAGACTGGATGGGCAAGACCAGAGAACAGCATGCAAAAAAGCCTTCCCTCAAACATCCATTTTTTTCATGTCCTGGGGGGACATGCAGCATATAATTTAACAATTGCAGTGATTCATTTAACAACTCTGGCAAGAAAGACAATAAAATGGGGGCAAAATTCACTTAACAAATGTTTCACTTAGCAGCAGAATTTTTTTGCCTCAATTGAGGTTGTAATTCGAGGACTACCTGTAATTGGAACCTAGTTCTAGCCTCTAAGCACCAGGTCAAAGCTCTTATTATATATCCTTCTTGGCTGAAGTGGAGCCATACAGTCATAGTCGTACTGATAACACCTCACCCCAAACTAAAGAAAGACCCCTCTCGATAGTTTCATATATATGTTAAAAGGAATGCAAGACAAGAATTGACCTCTCCACCCTCATCAACACTGATTCCTCCAATTTTGAACACCCCCCCCTCAATTTATTTACCACCAACCTTATACACACACACCTTAATTACGATAGCTAACCTTTCAGGTTGGGGAACTTTTTCCTCTCAAATTCTTCATGCTGACCTTCCCCAACCTGATGCCCTCCAGTTGTGTTGTAATGACAGCTTCTAGAATTTTCCTGCCTGGAAATTCTGGGAATTGTAATCCCGATGTAACTGGAAAACATGGTTGGGGAATGCCGCTTTATACAAAGGCTGTGATCTTTGGAACCCCGATTATCTTATTAAGCCTAGAAAACTGTGGAGAGACAGGTCTTCCTCATAGGTGAGGAAAAGTTTAGGCAAGTCAAGACATGTGGAAGGAGCGCCCTGGTTTGACCTGAAGAAAAACAAACTTTGTCTCACTCTGAGGAGAGGCAACCTTCTCTCTGGCTCTTCTGACAGCCTCAGTGTGCACCTTGACATTGTGTTAATTGGCTGCAGTAGAGTGAGAGAGTGCTTCATCGCATTATTGACAGTGTGCTTGGCTTGAGTTGGTGCACAGGAGTGAGCAGGCATTCAGCTGTGTGCTCCTTGCATCCCTAATCTGACAGTCCCTTGAAGAGGAAGGATAGAAGGAAATGGAAACCAGCCTGGCCAGCTGCTCAAAGAGAAACAGCATGTTTTGCCTTTAGGGTGATCATGCTGGACATGCCTTGACAAATGTGCATATGGAGAAGTGGAAGTTTCCCCATGAATGAACAATCAGGAATGTGTTCATACTTGCCACAGCTACTTTAATGTATCATTAAGAAGAGGCAAGTTATCCCACAGGAAACAATACCTTATTTATTTATCACATTTTTAAATCTCACAGCTCCCTCACAAAGGAACTCTATGTTAGAACGGTATGAGTCCAGCTCTTAAAGGATCCTCATAATCTCTGTCTAGGAATTCTATAATCCTGTCAAGAACAAATAAGTATCAGATAATGAACTGACTATTCTGACTAGGATGTTGTCACAGGTAGACTTCAATTCACTGGCTTCCCCAACCTGCTTCCTCTCCAATTGTTGGGCTGTAGTGCCTCACCCCTAACTCTACCTAGTAGTTAGGAATGATAAGGACTCCAAATCTGGAGAAATCAATTCTAATTCTCAAATATTACGAAAATAAATTAATGGTCCCTTCTGAATGATTGTAAGTGATGCACTAACACAAGGAGACTAAAAACTGGGCTGCACGTCTCATATTTAATAATATTGCAATTACTTAAAATAATGATGATAGATAATCCTTGTAAATGATATGAAATTCTAAGTGTGGGAATCAGCACTTCTCCCAATCTTACCGACTACAAAGTCACATTTCCTTAGATTTGTAGGCTTCTTTACAGGACCCTACAGCTTTCCTTAATTTAGCCCCCTCTAGATATTTCAAACAACAAATCCGTAAGACCCATTCAATGTGTGATTGAAAAATATGGAGAAGATACTACAAAACTTCTTGAGAGTGCTCAAATGGGAAAGGTTGTAGCTTTCCCCAGAAAGATGGGGATTGTGCATTGTGCTACCATCCTATAATTACTAACCAGAATGCCAATTCAACCAAATTCACTGGGAATGGTGGAAGGGATCATCCGCTTGAAGGGGGAGGGGCCTTTTACAGTAAGATATTCTTCTGGGTGAGAATTATATTCAACCTGTTCCTGATTAATCCCTGATTGTTTCGATTTCTTAGAAGGCAACTTTACCCGGCAAACTTAACTCATTAATCTATGTGTTCACCTGAATCCATCCATCCTTTTTATTCCCGTCGTTCCTCTGACCTTCCTTCATGGATGTGCATTCCAGACGCGACATCTCCATCACTCTGTCCTAAACTGTCACCACGTTGTTAGTATTCTTACTAAAGTAGAAACATTGTGCTAGTTCTTTAGTTATGGCCTTAGCAGAGGCAAACAGAGGAATTGGAGCCTCCTTCTGAGATATGATTTATTTGTAGCCTGAAAAGGACGTACTTCTGCTTTTGCTAGACTTCCTCACATTCAGTCTGAGATGCACACGTACATCTTTACGGCACAATAGTGACTTCTTTGGTATTTAGGCTTGAAGCCCCTTGACAGAATTGGAACAGAATACAATAAAAACAAAAGAGAATGTTATCATAACATATTTAAAAGGCAATACATTAAAAAACAATAACAGTAATAAACAAGTCACCTAAATTCCTGAGAGGGCAAAAAAAAAAATCTAATATGGTAGTGAAAAGATACAACAATGTCACTGTTGCATTTGATCATAGAGGAGGAGATCTTAGTACTGAGTAGTATCTTGGCAGGCTGGCACACAGGAGGCCCTACAAGCTGTAGCAGCATCTTCCCATGCCAGGGCACTCAAAACCCATACCTTGGATTTCCTAGTTTAAGAGTGAGAAATATATTAGAACTGCTGCCACCAGAAGACGGTCTATGCAAAGTTTTCAAGTATCATTTGCAGATCTAATATACCCGGTATTTCTAATTTCCTTTTGATATTGCTCTTAATAAAGGATAACAAAGCATCTCATTCAGTCATGGGCTGCAGCTGCCCATATTTAGACAGCTTTACGTCACATAGTGCAACCTTTTGTGGGAAGATTCCCACCTTAAGATTGCCAGTGCTATGCTTTCTAATATAGCACATTTCAAATCTTGCAATGATTAAATAAATTAAAGAATATCATTCTGAAAGAGATGCTGGAACAACCCAAATCAATGTTAAGCCACACATGTGGCTTTTATTACATGTAAGTTTCTTTCCCATTGGTTTTTCTAGAAGAAGAATATGGGAGATCTTGGAGTTAGTCAAGTAGTTGAAAGATTCCAAGAAGCAGATTATTATATCATTATATCTATAATAATTTCAGCCATAATATAAAATACAGTGTTTTCTGAATCTACTTTTATTAAATTCTGAAGAATATATATATATATTATATATATGTTGCACCAAATGTGAACAAGACATCTTAAAATAGAGGATTACCATGTTTTCTGAAGGCTGTTTTTCCTACTTCAGATTACAAAGTCCTCACTTCAAAATACATTTGGAACAGTAGCCAAAGTGTGTTACTAAGGGCATTTCATAGACCCACTGACACATAAAATTCAGCCTCTGATGCAGGCTTGGCCCTTTGCGTTAATTGGTTTCTTGAAAGGCTCCCCTCTTGATCTCCTTTGAGGACAAGATACTTTCCCCTGGGTCTTCAAATATTGCCCTCAAGGTTTTACCAAATTCTACATTTATTACTAGCTACTAGGGCTCCCCTCCCCGCCCTCCTTCTCTGTTGTATTTTCTCTCTGTGCTATACATTTTCAGCCTTAGCAAACTCTATGCTAACCACATTAGAGTCACACATCATTAGCTGCCAGATGAAACCACTCAGGCGTTTCTGCAACTTTGCATTGTGTGATGTTAACATGGATGGATGTCTCGAAGAATTCAGAACTCTCCCTTAATCAAACAAGCAGAATTCTACACAACTAGAGGAAGGGTATACTTTGGCCAAATCCATTAATAAGACAGATAAGTACTCTATAAAAGCAGTATTCTTGATCTGATACTGCAGTAATTTAGCTTTTGTCAATTCTGTATCAGAGATCTTCCCAGTATTTCTTCCTGACAAGGGCTTTAGGTCAAACCCATGTAATATGCCTTTTAACAATACAGCTCCAGATAAATCCTGATTCCTGAACAGGAGGGAAAACTTATATTTGCATCTTGCATACATTAGTTGTCTGAAACACGATAAGAAAGAATTTTCTTTTGGGCCTTTACCATTTGGTTTCCATTTTCCTGAAGAGCCCCAGTGGTGCCTGACTTAATCCCCAAATCCTTCAGCATGTCAAAAAAAGATTTAGAAAAGGAACTCTGTCTGTATAAATATAGGAAACACAAAATCCAGCCCTTCTTCTTTAACCTATTTTTCCCAATGAATCTCACTGATCTGAAGAAGGATATAAGCTATGTGGTAAAACAAAATGATTTAAACATGCATAACTATAAGCGGCATAACATTTTATGTGCATTTGTCTTACATTGGATGAAAAAAATAGACTTTCCTGATATTTTAAAAAATACTATAATCCTAAACTCCATAAGCATCACTTCTCCTGAACTTTGTACTTTTTCCTATGAATAATTTTAATCAACTTTGGTGAATTATGTGTCTCAAAATCTTACCAGATTAATGTATTAAATCTGTACTTCAAAGCGTTTTCATAAATGTGTGATGTGTTCAGCAGACATGAGGAAAACAATGGCTCTATTCCTTTTTCTCTGTTGACTTTTTTCTCACAAAATAGGACAGTTTTTTGGAAAGGTAGCTGTGGCAGTTGCTGAGAGCCTTGTGACTCATTAAAATCTAACAAATCCATTATGGCAGAAAAGAGGCAGGGAGGTGATTAATCCAGTGTGCTAGAACTCAGGCTGAGTTACTGGCTTCTTAATAAGGCGGAGCGGTACAAACGATGAGAAAATATGGAAAGCATATTGGTTCCTACCACTGTTCTCTTCATTAAAGTCCATTCCTTTCTTTTCTCCAAGAAGATATTGGGAATGCTTGGTTGCCTAATTGAGGGACTACATTAGCAGCAATAGAAGGCTTCACTTTGATGGGGGGGGGGAAGAGAAAAACTATTGAGAAGGGCTAATATCTGAAACCACTCTTGCTCACTCTTGCTTCATTTCTTACTCTCTGTTCCTTTAGGTACAATGGACCCAACCTGGTGTTGAAGTATGACAAGGCACGGGGCCGGCTGTTAAATCTTGCAGTGGATGAACACAGCTCCCCCTACTATGCACTGAGGGATCGCCAGGGCAATGCAATTGGTGTGACAGCCTGTGACATAGATGGAGATGGATGGGAGGAAATTTACTTCCTAAACACCAATAATGCCTTTTCTGGTGTGTGTCAAAGTCATCCATCCCTGACATTTAACTTACCATTGACAACCAAATTAACGCATGAAACCTTTTGAATGTTCTTTGCATTTCCCTTCATTTTCTGATATCCATCCAACTATGATATACAACATACTATATGTCTGGAAATCATCCCATTGTAGCAGCTTGACCAGTGCTGACTAGTTCCAGGATCCATTTAATCTGCCCGAAAGAGGTGACAGAAACCCAGAAGTGATTCTCAGAGGGGAGAACATTGTGATGTGGCTGGATGAAGACCAGGAGTCTGTTCAGCCATCTTTCTTTCTTGTTTTTTGGTGTCCTGTAGGCTGCACTCTGCATAGTTTACTCTGGGACCTCACCTGCTAGCCTTGTACCACTGACGTTCATTTCCTGACCTTCACTGGCCACCAGGGTGGGATGTTTCAAGCCTGGAGTTAATTTCCCAGCTGAGTGATTTTGTCGATTCTCTGGCAGCAGTGGGGCTGG
>JANHFT010001894.1:100847-120996 GCA_032467955.1 Pseudoxenodon macrops | reverse complement strand
TTCTATTCTATTCTATTCTATTCTATTCTATTATATTATATTATATTATATTATATTATATTATATTATATTATATATACTTTGACCTGTGCTTGAGTGTGCCCTTTTAGTTGTCTAATTATTGTTGCCTGACTCCCATTGTGGCTGGGAGGTCATGCTCTGCCCTTGGAGCTGGGTGGGGAATGTAGATTTTAGGAGTCTTTTTTCTGTTTTTAATCCCATCAGCTTCAGCCTTCCATGGGAGCTGTGGCTGAAGGTGTCTTGTTTATGAATGGAACTGTCTGGCTTTCTCTAAATGGATACTGAATGGAATGCTCCAGTTTTCTCAATAGATACAAAAGTATTTCATTCACAAAACTTAACTGTTGGAGGGACTACCTTGTGTATTTTCCACCTCTGCATTAGACATGGGTGCTTCCATTGTGTAATTTAGTCCTAGGACATTTTCTCCATGTGCATCTGAGCAGGGAAGTAAAGTGGGTTTATTGTAGGGATTCTGCAGTGGTAGTCTCCTATTTTTGAAACCTCTGAGAGGCCAGATGAAGAATATTTTAATTCTCCAGACTTTTGAAATTTTAAGATCGTGAAATTTATTAAAAAAATAATAATAATAATGCTGAAAGCCACCCAGGGTCACTTAAGAGTGGGATGAGTGGTATATAAATTTAATAAATTCCAACTACTTGTAATAAACATGTTAGGCTTCGATTTCTTCTTTAAAGTCGGAATTGCCCAGAGTGCTTGCATCACCAAAGGTGTCAATAAAAAGGACAAACTGATAGGAAGGTCAGTTGCAAAAAGACTAAAAGCAGCACAGTCTCACGAAGAGGCTAGCCTTGATAGTGCTGTCTGCAATATCTGCAAAGACAAATGGGTTTAAAATGCCAAGCTGTCAGAATAATTCCCAAGGAGCCTCGATTAATCCCATGGTTCACTTGCAAATTTGTACGGAGGAAATAAGTGTCCTTTGCAATTCTTATAAGCAGAGATACTTCCGCACTTTGCTGAAGTTTCTCACCTCTGCTGTGAAATTGCATTTATGATAGAAATAAACTCTCAGGTGTTGCAGCAGAAAGGGAGGTTGCATATTTTAGGGCTTGCCTGTTGGCAATTTCATTTCCTAATGGTGATCTGAATGCTCCCTTAATTCCCCCTCCCCACATCTTATAAAAGTTTTCCTTCTTAATTCAATGCGGTTGAAATTGCTTTTTAGGTGTCATTCCTCCTGGCAAACTTCCTACAGAGGAATGAAAAGGCAGGCAGACAGGATGAACTAAGTAAAAACAATGGGATGTCTCTAATGCTTTACTTTAATCAGCGGAATGGATTTCTTTCCTTTTGAAAGACACTCTGAGATGTGTTCAAGGAATCAGAAAGGAAAGAATAGAAGTGTCTCTCATCCTGTACCTGCGTAAATTACCTGTTGCGTGAATCAGTGCATTCTAGGGTGGAATGGATGGAAAAGACTGCCTCGGCAAGCTGTCATAGCTCTACTTTCCCCCAAACAATATGGATCCATAATAGAAGTCTAACCAGGTAATTTAAAGTGGAAGGGCTCCAATATATATTGCATGTCTTATCACATGGTAAATTTAGATACTTGGAACATGGTTTCTTGGAAAAGAGTCTGGAATAACTTGAGAACTTAAACAAATGTTAACAATAGCACTGACTTATATATTGCTCCATAATGCTTTACAGCCTTCTCTAAGGTGTTTTACAGAGTCAGAAAATTGCCCCCAACAATCTGGGTCCACATTTTTCCAACCTTGGAAGGATGGAAAGTTGAGTTAACCTTGAGTCAGTCAGGAGGAAACTCCTGGTAGTGGGAAAGTTAGCCTGCAATACTGCTTTCTAACCACTGTGTCACCACAGCTAAATGTTAGCAATTACTCTCAGTATTCAACATAAAGTATGAGTGTCTGGGCTAGAGATTGGGAAATAAAGGAAAAGGAAAGCATCACTAAAAAGTTATTTCTATAATACATGTTACTCTGTAGTTGTGGTTTTTTTGGGTATTTTTGCCTTTCTAAAATCTATTACAACTTTTTTTTAAAAAATACTTTGTTTATACTTCTGAATCAGGTAAACGTAATCTGCTCATCTCCATTTCTTAGCTGAGGGAACCAGCATTATCCAAAGACACTTCTGTGTTCATGTGGCCAGCATGACTATTCACTGTGGTGCAGGGAATGTTATTACCTTCCCACTGAAGTGGGATAAGTGCAAACTTATCTATTATAGACACTACTTCCCCTATGGTATTAGGGTAGTGGTGAATCATAGTAATCCATGTCTTCCTCCCATAAAAGCAACACAAATACATACAGAGAATAGCACTAGCCTCTTTTAGCAACAGCAGCAGTGGTAGGTTTCAATTTTTTTTACTACTGGTTCTGTGGACGTGGCTTGGTGGGAGTGGCAGGGGAAGGTTACTGCAAAATCCCCATTTCCTCCTGATCAGCTGGGACTCGGGAAGCAGAGAATAGAGATGGGGGCAGGACCAGTCAGAGGTGGTATTTACCGGTTCTCCGAACTACTCGACATTTCTGCTACCGGTTCTCCAGAACTGGTCAGAATCTGCTGAATCCCACCTCTGAACAGCATCTTCCCAAACTAGTGGATATGGGATTCATTGGGAGTTCTGATCTTTCTTGAGTTGCACTGCTACTGCAGGCATCCTAGGACAATCATTTCCCTCCCATTTTATTCCTCTCTAATTACTAAGGGATGTGATGAGCTGAGTTGAAGTCCACAAGTCATAAAGAGGCCATAGTTCCCCATTAGACTAAGGGCAAGAGAGCTTTTAAGGTTTTGCCACAGGTTCCTTGCATACATTTTTCCTGATATTTCCATATATTTTGATATTAGGATTCCATTTTAGATATGGGGTGCCCCATTTGGTGGTTTATGATTTCTGCTTTATTCTAGTCCATGTGCATTTTGTTCATTTGTTAGAAAATGGTAGAGTAAATGTTTCAACAGAATCAGAAGAGAGAGTCAATGTACCTGTTTATTCCATATAGGTCTTGCAACTTGAAGTAGGAGATACTGGGCACACCAGTTTAGATAACTGTCTTGTCTTGAACCATTTGCTAAGCCTCTCAGGGAGGTATATGCAAACTTGTGAACTCTTTGTGTTGTGTCCAGGTGAATGAACACAACTGCGTAGCAACTGATATTGATATTATTCATCAAAAGCTCATCTCCTGCATACCCTTCAGTAATTAGCAAAGCAGATAGCTTTCTTATTGTCTCTAGTCGCTCTTGCCTCATTTCTCATGATTCTCATTATTTCCCCTTTACTTTTGTTCACCTTCTATTAATCTGGATTATTTAATTATATTTTTATTTATTTATTTCATTTGAAAAGATTTGTACAGCCGTCCATCTTAAACAACTCTGGGCACCTCACGACAGCAGCAAAATGAGTAACTATAAAACATGGACCTAAAGCAGGAAAACCATCAAACAAAACCCAAAACCCAGCTCTTTAATCGCTTTAATAATTGCACTCTTATCAAAACTCTTTCCCCAATGAAACACAGGGTCAGCCTCTTCAAATTAAAATTAAAATCTTGTACACCAAAATAACAATTTTGTATTTCATAAGGTAGCATCTTCTTTCCTTTCAAATGAATTTTCAAGTGAATGAAATTTCAAAGGAACACCTATTAACTAACGCCTTCAGAGGTTGTTGATGCTCCATCGCTGGAAGCTTTTAAGAAGAGCCTGGACAGCCATTGTCTGAAATGGTGTAGAGCAGGAGCATCAAACTCAATGGCCTCTGCCAGTCAAAACGAGCTTCGCTTTCACTGGCAGAGGGTTTCAGGAGGCCATCACAGCCAAAAATAGAGCTCACCAGGGCCAAGTTCTGTTTTTGCTGGCAGAGGGTTGCAGGGGGCCGTTACAGCTGAAAACAGAGCTTGTACATCCATTTTCACTGGCAGAGTACTCGGGTCGCCACAGGTGCCCCCAACATGAGTCACATTGAACTGGCCATGTCCACCATGGCCATGCCCAGCCCAGCCCCCTGAGGTTAAATACAACCCTGATGCTGCCCTCAATGAAATTGAGTTTGACACCCCTGGTGTAGGGTGCTCTGCTCGAGCAGAGGGTTGGATTATAAGATCTTCCCCTCCAACTCTTGTTATTCTCCATTCTATATTCTAAATGAGTCTCTTATGTAATAACTATAGCCATGGCTCCTCTAAGCATAAGAGACTGGTGACGCTCTATAATCTGCTATTTTAAGTGATTGTTGGATTCTCTCCATTTTTGGATGAGTTTTCTACCACATTACTCAAATGCCCAATTAAAAAAAAAAGACACTGAATATTTTAGACTTTCAGAACAGATAACTGCCTTCCTTAATCACAAGGAAGCTTTTAAAGTGGCATTTAAATTCACACACCCCACTCCAATTCCTGGTTTGTTTTGTTTTTTAAATGTTGCAGACAAGTGAGCTATTATTCATCAAGAAACCCCAAAAGTTGGTTCCTAGCTGCTGCAGTTGAAAGCAAGTTTTACAGTTCATTAACCGTGAGATTATGAGGCATAATTCATTAAAATTTTCTTCTGCTGGCTGCGTTTGTAAACATCTCCTGAGACGATTATCACCCTTTCCATAGGATACAGCTTTTCTTTAGTGGATTCATGTCTCTTCTGCTGGATGCTGATATAAGGGAATCTGGGGAGAAGTTATGGTTAAAGAACCTTATCTTTTCACTGCAATGGGAATATAAAGAATTGTATTGGCCGTGAAGCATAACAGATATAAATTAGGACTTGCCATACAAAATCCTTCAAAACGGTGTATTTATTACGGTCCATATTATATTAATTTGGTAGGCTGGGTTTTTCTTTAGCAGAAATTCTATCCATCTTGTGATGAATATGCAAAGCAGAATTATACAGCCATCATTAGTCTTCATTTGGAAAATTAGAACATGCTCGGGCCTTCTTCAGGGACGATGAAGTCAATATATATGGGATTAAACCTGTGGGGACTGTCCTAATTTTGGCACCTTTTTTTTTCATGGTGGAGTGCTCTTCTACTATGACTTCTCCCAGAGTAATTGGTGGCACAAAATAACACAACACAAAATAATAAGTAAATGGGAAACCCATTAAAAATCAATTGGTGAATACATGGCTGATCCATCAAACTCAATGTGAAACAAAAATAATCATATATTTATTTGCCTTTGCTTACAAAGGTAGCCCATGCTGTTTTTCCTCTCTAATTTGATGTTTTTGGTGGCTGTGGAAGGAATTGCCAAGTGACTCACATGGGTAGCATGGGTCGTTACTTATAATTATATTTTGAAGCTTATAAAATTGCCATCAGGGGTCACTGTAGCAAGCTGTGATTTGTCAAAATTATGTTGTAAAGTAATAGTGCAAACTTTGTCCCTTATGGACTTGCATGTGACATCACACACCAAGTACAAAAGCAACAGATGTTCTGCCTTGATGTATGTTTTGTCATTGACCCTCCCTTGCCCCCCCACAGACCCATACGATTACCACATAACTAGTATCAAGATACCCTGTATGATTTGCAGTTTCTTCTTTTTACGCATTGAACTCAAATGGAATTTGTCCTTTTACTTCTGTCTGTTGATTGCAAAAGAACTTAAGCAAAATGTTTTGATATTAGATTTTTTTTTTAATTGGAAGGATACTTTGAGATGAATGTGTTGCCCTTGTGTTGTATGCTACTTTAGATGTATTTAGAGACCAAGCAATATAAGACAAATAATTATTAATATTATTAATACTAGTTTTATTTTTTTATTTTTTTTATAAAATTTATTTCATAAAATTAGACATACAAACATTCAAATACAAATATAGCCATGTACACAAAAGGGGGTACATCTTCCCCACCTGTCACCAGTCTCCATCGGTTTCTATCTTATTTACATAATTACTTATTTCTATATCCAATTATTTTGTTACATTTTTCCACTTATAGTCTTTATTTATTACATATTTACATTGGCTCCCATTCTTTCCATTTCTTTTATTTCTCTTATACAATTTTTAGATTTTTATTTCTTTCCTCTATCCAATTATACATTTTGTCCCACACTTGATAGTATTCAGTCTCCTCCTTTCCTTTTATTTCTTTGGTTAATTTGTCCACTTCAGCGCAATCTAGTTATTAATACTAGTTTTAATAGGGAGATCCAATTTGGTCTACTGATTAAGACATCTTAACCAGACCACAAGTTTATCCTATTTTTAGCATGAAGCTGGCTGGGTGACCTTGGACTAGCCACTGTCTCTCAGCCCAACGAAGGAGACAATGGCAAACCATTTCTGAAAATCTTGCCAAGAAAACTGCAGGGACTTGCTCAGGCAGTCTCTAGAAGTTAACACTGACTCAAAAATACAAACAAAAGTATTAGTAGAATAGCAATATAGATATTTATAGCTAGTACCATTACTAGTAGTAATATAGCAAATTATTTTAGCTCCGCTGAAAATATCCCTTCAGAAAGTTCTTCCTGGAATGCTATCCATTGTTAATGTCATGCCCACAGTCATTTCCAGAGAAGATGGGAAGCACTTAAATCCAATAACTAAGAAAATAAGTAAACAATAACGTTATAGTCAGTTAAAAGAGATCAAGGTTGTTCTTATGTTCCCTGTGAAAGAAAAGTGTGTTGAAATCAATGGGGTTTATTTGCTAACAGATGCACATAATGCTAACATACTGTGAAAAGTATATTGTTAAAAAACAGGGCTCCCTCAGCTCAGCCCCCTGCCTGAATAAAATGTTATTACTTGGCAAAAAAACAACAACCATAAAAATAACTGTTTACATGGAAAAATAACTCAGAAGGCATTGACTCTGTCTATATTGCAGCCCAGAAGTGACAACTCTAACTTGCAGATAAATTATTTGGCAGTCACAGATTATTATTACGTACAGGTCAAGCTCTGAAGCCCATAGCTCCATGTACAGAAAGGACTGGGGCTTTGCTATTGTACGTACCATCCTTGAAACTGTCCAGATTTACTTGGATAGTTGCAAGAGTTAGAGATGCCTTTCATATTGGATCTAGTTTTCCACTCCTATCTTAAAGGTACTCCAGCAGGAAATAAGGCCAGCATGCACATGTGTCCTGTGATCTCACATTGTCAGAACCTGCTGAATTTCACCCCTGGTTTAAATGTTCATTTAGAAAATCTGTGAATTTAAGTAACTCAATCCCTTTCTTTGATGGATGCAAACCATCTCTTTTGTACAGTTTTTCATTGGACCAGGTACAGATACAGTATGACTAATATAATCAAAGCCTTCCCTTTTATACCATTCCTTTAGCCACACATTAAACTAAAGTAGAAGTGTTTAGCTAGGAAACCTTTGGAATTTTTTTTAACAAGAAGCACAATTATACAATAGAGAAGTCTAGCTTGCTGTATTTAGGTAGTCCTTGACCACAATTGAGCCCAAAATTTCTGTTGCTAAGTGAGACAGTTGTTAAGTGAATTTTGCCCCATTTTAGGACCTTGCCACAGTTGTTAAACTGAATCACTGCAGTTGTTAAATTAGTAACATGGTTGTTAAGTGAATCTGGCTTCCTCATTGAATTTGCTTGTCGGAATGTTGCAAAGCTTAATCACATAATTCCAGGACATTGCAACCGTCATAAATATGAGTCAGTTGCCAAGTGTCAGAATTTTGATCACATGTTTATGGGGATGCTGCAATGTCAAAAATGTGAAAAACAGTCATAAGTCACTTTTTCAGTGCTGTTGTAACTTCAAACAGTCACTAAATGAATTGTTTTAAGTCGAGGACTACCCATATAGAGAAGACTGTCCCTGTAGGGTTGGGCTATCTAGTTAACTATATTGCCATTTTATGACTTTTAATCTAGGTTTTGGACCAGGTTATACTATTGTTCTCATCTAGACTTCTTGATTACACCAAAGCAAACAAACGGTGTTTAAAAAACCTTTGTTTTATTTATGGCAGCTGGAAATTGGATTCCTTTCCAGCCTGGGCAGAGTTATCTCAGTTAGTCCTATGGAACTATGGAACTATGGAACTTGAAAGTCTTTCAAGATAAGTCTGTGGGGCAATGGTAAACAACGTTCAAACCTAAACAAGATAATACAAAATCAAACCAGAATCCAGAGTCACAAGTGGAGCTGTGAGATAATTGCAAACAAGTTGCTTCTTGTAGCTCTTCTTTTAAGTCTTCTGAGACGGTTCAACCCCTCCCAGTCTTACTCCTGAGTAGCCCTTTTCCTTTGCAGCTGCTCTTGTCTTCTAACAGCTCTGCGCATCCGTGCATTAGGAACTGGCACCCCCTGTCCCTCTGAATCACTGCTATCAGATCCTGCAGGCTCCGACACACCAATCACAGATGACCTTGGCCTCATCTCTGCCTCTGATGCAGAGACCCCATCCGAGTCTTCCCTAGACTCCAGAGCTGACCCATATTCCTCTCCGCTGTCTTACTTATCTGTCAGCTCCGCAGGCTGCCGGTGAACCACAACAACTATTGGTAAGGAGCCTACAGATACATTGTTACTTTTGATATTAAATTGCTTATCTATCAAAATGAAAATGACTAAAAAATACTGTCACTGTTAAAGCATTGCTAAAAGTGTGATTCTTTCCTAAATTGAAAAGTTACATATTACTACAGTATATCACCTATATCTACACAACTCTCTGTCTCTGTCTCTGTCTCTGTCTATCTGTCTGTCTGTCTCTCTCTCTCTCTCTCTCATTATATATATATGTCCACAAAATCAAAATCTTCTAGAAACCACAGTTGTGGGGTAGCACTGTGAATGGGAGCTGGTGAAATATATGATGGCAAGGTAGGCTGATATTTCAACATCCATTTTCTTGCTATGTTGTTTCTGCCCTGCCAGCAAATAAAATGGAGAAACTATATAGCTACTTGCAACAGCAGTGTGATTAATTGGGGACTGAGAGACGGGCAGGGCAAAAGAATGAAAGGAATCATCTGCAAGCAGGAAAAGGTCCATTTTCCAGTGCCTAGAGAAGTGTAGAAAAATGAAGGTTCTGGGTTTAGTGGCTAATAGATAAAAGCGGTAGTCTCTTTTGTTATACAGATCTCTCAGGGGCCAGATCAGCTTCTTTTGGCAGATGTGGTGATCAGTCATTGCCAAGTTACAAGATCTCCTAGAAAAGTGGAAATGGCAGCCTGTTTTGTAACAAAAATTGTGTGAGGGAGAAGCATCTATATATCAGTATCAGTGGTGGGTTGCTGCCGGTTTGGACTGGTTCGCCCGAACTGGTAGTGGGAATTTGCCCCTGCTTGCCGAACTGGCAGTGATAGCCGTCCGGCCATGTCCCCGAACTGGTCCTTCAGCTCAAAATCGGTGTTTCGGCTTCAAATCGGGCCGAAAAACAACTCTCTGCGCATGTGCAAAGCCATATGCGCATACGCAGAGGGTTTTAACCTGGTCGTGACGATGCAAAATGGGCCCTTCCGATGCAACCTGAACCGATAGGAAAGGTAAGAGGAACCCACCTCTGATCAATATACATCCTTCTGGGGAAAGAAAATCTCCATAGCTATCTGTATCTCTAGCTGCCTTTCACAGTTTAAAACTCATTCAGTGCATCAGATTATACTTCCCATAATTCTACAGTCATGAGTTGGTTGGTTTTTTTTTTTGAATTAGGGAAGCTGAAATGCAACATGTACCAAGTCAGAGAACTCATTACGCTGAACCAGCTGGCATTTGATGGCAAAGAAGTGAGGTCCTGCCCATCCTTTTTTTCCCCCTGCCAATATTTAAATTGCCCAGCAAATTAGGTACCTTTGTGATCTCTTAGCAACTTTCTTTATAATGTGGGATGGATGTTAGATTGACAGGAGCCAGCCAGCCCAGAACAATCTGCTACTGTAAATTACCTCGAAAACAACCCATTCAAAAATGTAATTGTACTTATAACTCCTGTGAAGAATATCAGAAGCCATTTCTTTGTATCTTTTTTTCCTTTCTTTTCTACTTTTCTTTTAACTTTTTTTCTCTTCTTGCACTTTTAGTTTTTTCTCTTAGCTTTTTTTCCCTTTTCCTTTTTTTTCTTACTTTATATTACTTTGTTTAATCTTTTTTAAAAGATTCGATAAAAGTCATATGCATAAAAAAAGAAAACAGCCTATCGAAATGGCATGCATCAAAGATGCCTATCAGCCAAAGGGAGAGAAATGGACAAGGAAAACTGCAGTCTTAAACTGCTTTGCATCCCAGGTCTCCAATTAGAGACGGCCAAATGGATGCGGTTCAGAAGAAATGGGAATGGAGAGAGAGAGAGAGAGAGAGAGAGAAAGGCTGCTGCTGCTGTTTAGAGCGCTGATCACCATAACTATTGTTATCTCAATTGCCTAATGCAGATAAAAGAATGTACTTTCTTTGTTTGGCTAATAGGATGCAACACCCATCACATGAGGGAAATTGTACGATGACGGAGACTTCTGATCTTGTAATTTCCATAGTGCACAGAGCAGATTGAAAAAGGCCACAGAAAATGTTAGGGTAGGATGGGGAGAACATTGATGTACATCAATGTAGGATGTACGTCAAAAATAAAAATTTGCCTATTATGGTAATTAGGGGGAAGGTGTTTAAAATGACACCCTTTTAGGCAGAATATAAAAGTAACACTTAAACAATTGAAAAGAATGCATGATTCATGGGGAATGAAGATCTATATTTGCATTGAACTTGGTTAATATAATCCCATTTGCCACTTTCTGGAAAAAAAAACTATGATTGATTTAAAAGATCTTCTACCTAGATTGAAATATTGCATTAAAGATCTTATAAAGTGGATTATAATACAATACAACCCAAGAAATATACCACTTTAATTGTTTTCTTTTAAGTTCTTGATATTCTCATATGCAAGCATTCTTTAGATGTTTTTTCCCCCCCAATTGTGAAACTTTTCTTTCCCTGGTTGTTTAAAGAGACTGTGTGAAATGTAAAAGGGACCCTCTGAAGTGTGATTGAGGCATCCTCGGAGGCTGTTCTGTAGAGTGCTGCTCTAATTCTAATAGTATTTTCCTTGGTTTGCTAAAAGTACTTTTAATACTTTTCATAAAGTGGGATAGACAGCTGAGATGGATTGGCCTAATTTTGATACATACAACCAACGAGTCAATTTTGAATGCCTTGGTTTATTTATTTACTCATAGAATTTATACAGTATAACTGCCCACATCTAGCTTGGGACTCACGATACGTGAAACAGGAAAAACGTAGGATAGCATAATGACTTTACAATGTAGCTCATGTTCCATTGAGGTCAAGCATGCCCACTTAAATTTGTAATTTAATTTTCTTTGTCTGATCTGCTGCATTTCCTCCTTGCAGTTTTCTTGAGTCAAGTGAAGGATTAGAGATCTTGGGACCAAAATGATCTCATCCTGTTTCCTCCTTTTTTCTCCCTTTTTCTTTTCAGCTGAAAATCAATACTAGTTTCCCATATTTCAACTGTATCCCAAAGGAACATACAGCTACCAGCCCAATAACTGCAAATCATAATTCCTTCTCTTGGCCACATAGCATCTGCCATATTGAGCTGGTTAAGGAATCACATATCCTACAATTTCTCAAAACACTTTGATTGATGCTTACTATTGAGAAATGGGCTCTAAATTGCTTTAGAGGCACACCTATTGGCGCAGGAACTTGAATATCTTGATTGGCTGTCCTTTCCAGCCTGGGCAGAGTTATCTCAATTAGTCCTATGGAACTCTGCCAAAGTCTTTCAAGATAAGTCCGTGAGGCAATGGTAAACAACATTCAAACTTAAACAAGATAATACAAAATCAAACCAGAATCCAGAGTCACAAGTGGAGCTGCGAGATAATTGCAAACATGTTCTGAATGAGTTGCTTCTTGTAACTCTGTACATCCAGTAGCTCTTCTTTTAAGTCTTTTGGGAGGGTCCAACTCCTCCCAGCCTTACTCCTGAGTAGCCATTTTCCTATTGGTGCTGGAACTTGAATATCTTGGTTGGCTGTCATAGATGGACTCTTTTCCTCTGATCAGGAAGCTAGACAAACTTTAAGATTTCAATAATAAGGTACCTGGGAGTGGAAGGCAATTTGATCTGCTCCAAGCTTTCCTCTTCTTAAGGAAAGCTAGAATACTACTTCCCCCCCCAAGGAAAATGGGAAATGGAAATATTGGCCTTATATTTGGGCCTTATAGGTCAAATACATTAGTTTACTCATCCAATTACAAATAAATGTGCACAGCTATAAGCATAATTTAGATAGATAGATGATAGATAGATAGACTGTCTCAATGTTAATTTTTGGACATTAAAAGATGTATTTAGACAGACAGATAGATACCATCCTAATGATATTTTCCTAGTTAGATCTATACATGGCTATAGTATTAATAATTCAGAAACCTCATAAAATTATCCTTAATTCTTGCAGTAAACCAGTCAGGGACTCCAAGGGTAGACACTGGCAACCTGGATAAGGTTTGTATGTTATGCAAGTGGGTGACTTTGATTTTGATCAGCAAAGCACAAGGATGAGCATCAGAGGTAGGTTCCTAACGGTTTGATCCAGTTCTATTGAACCATTAGTAACTTACCGGTATGGTTCTGTAGAATCGTTAGTAATTTGGGCCTGTCACGCTCCTGAGCTGGTTCTTTTGGTGCCACCATAGGTGTGTAAAGCACAAGCACATGGCATGCAAAGCACATGTGTGCGGCTGCAGCGCGGCCCTGAATGAACCATCAGTAAGAAAATTTAAAACCCATCTCTGATGAGCATGGTGGTAGTGCTGATCATAGTTTACTAATGTCAGTGAAGATGGGCAAAAAAGTAGTGGACTTCCTGTCATACTTGATCAAAGGAAGAAATGGAAAGATTATCTCAGATAATTCAGATGAGGTTTAAAAGTTGACAAATTTGGTCCGGTTGGACTACATCACAGTAAGTTCACTGATGCGAACGCTTTTTTATGTACATAGGCATATCTTCCAATTTCACTCTAGTGCAAGCTCTAGCTCATATTCCATTGGGGTCAAGCATGTGTCTCAGGATTCCAAGTAACACCTCCAACGAAAGAAGACTCCAAGGCTTGAGTTTCCTCAAAGTTCCATTTTATTAGAGATGTCATATTGGCACATCTGGGAAAACCTTAATCTGAAAGCTTCCTGGTTTTCTCCACCCAAATGTCCCTGCCCCAGCAACCACATGTCCATCACATGGTCCAATCAATGCACCATCCCAACTGGAGATGCTTCCCAATCACACCACTCCAGTGCAGGACAGAGTGGCCTTGACTCTTGGAAAAAGGAATGTTATTTTGACTACATATCTCCCCAGCTCCATACAATCCCCCCCTCCCATTTTCCCACAGGACTAAATATGGCAGGCCTGAACATCCAATGCCCAAAATGGCTTCCAGGCCTGACAGCATGCCCACTGAAATTTGTAATTTAATTTTCTTTGTCTGATGTGCTATATTTCCTCCTTGCAGTTTTCTTGGATCAAATGAATGACTAGAGGTTTGGTCTATGGTCATTGACTATTGGATTACTGATGCTTCATCAAAGGATCTGTTGCTATTGCATTTCCTGGACAGAAGCACACCTTGTCTATGTCATTTAGCTAGACATCTCCCTTGACTGTTATTAATGAGTGATACAATACTAAAACAAGTTGACAGTCCAGAATTTCCTCCTTTCTCTCAACTGGTTCTGTTCATCTGTCAGAACTGCTCAGTTGTTCAAAAAAAGGAAAGGGTGCTCTGAAATTGATTAGTTACACTTTAACCCCAGCCAGGTTTAGTTTTTTTTAAAGGTTGGATAACTATCTCTTCAATTGATAGTGTTCTCTGTTAGACAGTAAGCACTTGCAAAGTTCATTGAGATTTTGTTATTTGATAGTTAGAATTAATTGTGGTCACCAACTTCCTGATTTTCTTTGTGTTTTTCTCAGCATGTTTTTTGAACATGTTGCTTGTTCTGGTCAGTTGCAGTGCTCTTTGACATTAAAAAAAAAAAGATAAAGCACAACAACTCATGATCCCATATTCCTCTCTCCTGAAAATTATACAGACAGTTTGAAGATGCAAAATAGAGATGAATTAGCTAAAATATTGGAAAGCTTTCCTAACATGGCTATTAAACAACTAGAGGTTTGCTGTTGTCATTTTCATAACCATCAATACTCTTGTCAATAATTTACTCATACATTTATGATTACAAAAAATGTTTTCACTGTTTACTCTTTGATCAATCCAAGCAATAAATCAACAATTTTAATTTTGACCTTGCTGTTCCTACAGGGAATATAGTGGAAAGTAGTAAATAGTAAATAGCTACAAAAACCCCTGCACTCTTATTTGCATCATTTTTTTGGACCAGATGCTGCTTCCCATATGGAAGATGCTCATGGAAATGTCCACTATTCTCCTACAGTTTGACATCTGTTGTTTAGCCTCCTACAACCACCCATCCCACAGGAAACTACGCTATATTTAATGTGGCACAGCAGCAGCAGGCAGTGTTAACTTTACTGAAGGACATTCTGTGACAGGTCTGTGCTGATGAAAAATATTTAACCATCTTTCTGAATAATTGGGGCATCTTTTCTCATTAAAAAGGATGAAAGGAAAACACAGCAGTGTGCTAGTGTACATCAGCGGCAATATCTATTATTTAGAAAATGCTGTTGGGGAATGAAAGCTTTGTCTTTTCGTTACTGATTTGCCTTTGTACTTAGAGTTATCACTAGGAAGATAGGATTAATTTGCATTGGAGGCACACTCATCTTTGGTTTGACGATAACCAGTAGACCAGAAGACTGGTCTTAAGGAACTGAAAATTATGGAACTCTTAGATTTCTTATTATGACTGGCAAAGCAGTAGCATCAAGTCATTTAGATGAAGGCTGATCTACTCTGACTGGTTGCAGGATTCAGGATTTCCAGGACAAACATTCTTGTCACCTGACACCTGTTCTTTTTTTGTTGTTGTTGTTGGAGACACCAGGGTTTGAACTCTGGGATTTGCATACGTGAGTCCAATTAACCAGTTCTACCACTAAGCTATAACATCCTCTGGGATGTCCCCAGGGAAAAACCAGTAGTACTCTGAAACTTTTGTAGAACATATCTTCAGACTTAGGAGTTGAGGCAACAACTCAACATTGAATTCACCATTCTCCATTTATTTTTCAAAAATATACAGTAAAAATGTCTTATTATTAATTAACCAACTGGGCTAAAGAGTTTTTATTTAACCACAAAGCTCTGGAGATAAAATGTAATTTCATGCTTGTTCTGCTTATTGGTTTACGACAGCAGTGTCAATGAAAGTATTTAAAAGAGAAACAGCCCCTAGGGGATATTAAAAAAAAATCTTTAGATGTTTTCATCTAAATCAAATGGCAGCCCCATGAAAGAAAAAGATAAAGGCACATTATTAAACAGGTTGTAATGAGAGTATTGATTCTTTTTGCCTGAGTGAAAAACAAAGAAGTATTAATTAATGATTAATATCATCTGGGATCAGGCAGAGCTGATATTAAATCTTGGTATTCTGATTAATTCTGTGCACTCTGTAGATTGCCAATTAGAAATCTAAAGGTAGAACAAGAAATGTGTGCTGATGAGTAAGCGTTGGAGCTGAAAGAAAAGAAGAAAATGGAAACAGAATGATGAAAATTAAATTTATGCTTCCCTTTGGAATATTTGTTTTCCTGGGCTGAAAATTCAGGTTGTGTTTTCCATTTCAAGTTGACTTTTCAAGGTTTCATTGATAGTTTGGTGAACAGCAATAGCAGGAATAACAATGAAGACAAAGTTGTTCTCAAATAACATCCAGTGACACTAGAGTATGAACCCTGGTTCATAAAGTCTTATGTTTACTTGAGCTTCACTTCCACATGAATTGCCACAATCTCATTCATTATATAAATCGTCGTTACTCTAAATTCTATGCTTGTGTGTATGTGCATATTTGAGGACATAACTCATACATCAGGTGAAGGAGAGCTGGGCAATCACAGTTGTTTTTTGCAGACTGTTGCCATGGTATCATGTAGGTTGACTATGAACTGTTGACTCTAATAGCCACAAGGTTAATACATTTTCCAATAGCCTGAAATTATTTGTAGCAATATATCTGTTGTAAGAACCAGTATTATAGTAGGCATTGCTTGTTGTGTATATAGGAGTGACACAGAATATTAAAGATCAATCTTAACTGAAACCGTACTTAATATTGGGATTTTGCTCGCCTTTGTAATAAAGCTATATGTTTTAAATCTTTGCTGATGTATGAATGCATGGCTCTCTTCCTCTCATACTCTGTCTCCATGAATCATTGGACATTTAGTGCACTGAATCAAAAATTTAGGTTGAACTTTTAAATGTATCCTAACCAGGGCTTCAGCTGGAGGGTTACGTTTCCATTTTGAAGATTTGAGCTTTAATCTGAGGAAATGGTATCCTTTTGTGGCTCTAGAAGTAGGAGATGACTAGGCTGAGCCCTAGGAAGAGGCCAATCGCATCATAAGTCACAACTCCCTGTGTGTTTGCGATAGATTTAAGTCCAACCCACCTTGATTGCCTCTCTTATCTTCTGCTTACTTCTCTTGATCATTAGTTGGTCAAACTCTTGTAGAGAGCTTAAGCTTACAATAAATCGTTGTACTCATTTGAACTGCCTGAATCTCCTGATTTCCCCACCACGTGACACTAATAACACAATTCATTAAGTGCATAATCATATTCACAAAAATGGAAGATAATGGTGGAACCAGCAAGTCCACCATGTGACTTCCTCAAAAGAGGATAATATTTATTTATTTGTATCCCACCTTTATTATTTTTTACAAATAGCTCAAGGTAGCAAACATATCCAATACCTTCTTCCTTCTATTTCCCCCAGGACAACAACCCTGTGAAGTGGATTGGACTGAGAGAGAGAGATTGACTGACCCAAAGTCACCAGCTGGCCTTTATGGCCAAGACAGGATTTGAACTCATAGTCTCCTGGTTTCTAGCCTGGTGCCTGAACCACTAGACAAAACTGGTTTTCACTATATAGCACTTCCCCCCTTATTGTTAGAGAAACCTCCAATATCTTTTGAAATGCCACCAGATTAGAACCAAGAGAGAACCAATCCAAATGTCTGTTACATATAAGAGTGGGGAAAAGTTCTTTGGTTCTGATGTCTTCGTCATTTTCTGAAAAGTTCAGAGCAGACCAAAAGAGGCCATGCAGCTGATGAAGGGACGAACATGAGGAAAAGATAACAAAGAATTTATCATTTTTGTCAGAAAAGAATTCCGATACCTGAACTTCTATCCAGAAATCCAGATATAATAGGTTGGAGAAGGTTGCCACATTTAAGGCACAGGGCAGGTACTTCGAGAGTACCATGAAGGAATAATTTTCATGGATATTTTTGCATTCGTATTCAGGCTTATGATTGTCAAGCTACTTGGATACAATAGATCTTCTGTGTTAGTATTTGAATATATGCTGCATTGGGATTTGTTTATGACAAATGCATCTTATTCTTCTCCTTTGGCATGCTAGACAATGTAATGAGGATATGAGGGAGAGATTATTTCATTATAGCCTCATAGGGTATTCGAATTTAAACTAAAGTCATCTATGGGAAAAGCTTAACAACAGGGGGAAAGGGCTAGTGGTGAAGAAAGAAGATGCTTCATTTAAAGCCATATTGAACAAAAAGAAAAGAAAAAAGAAAGGAAAGCAATGTTTTGCTTTCCCCCTCTTCTTTCCCCCCCTTCTCCTAAGCATGCTTTTTTTTGTCTCTTGTAGAGGAAAAATATCCCTCCCTATATGATACATATCAGAACAATAGGCCTGGATAATTAAATTATTCATTGCAATTTTGGAATCTCTGATTGCTTTCTCAAAAGTTGCCATTTTGGGGCAGCATAATCTCAGGGAGGTTGTGTATATATGTGTAGAAGAATCTATTTATTTTATTTAGTTTACCCGGCTTCTAAGCTGTTCCAATCAAAGCCTGAGCAGTGTACAGCTGAATGTTCATAAATCAGGTCAAACCAACAACACGCATTACGATAAAATCTGTGCGGAAGGCCCTTCACTTCTTAAACTCTCTTGCACTGTAGACACAATTGATTCGGCACTTCCGAGGGCCACCTTGCCCTGTCTTAGTTTTGAGGCTTCAGACTCCATTTCCAATAAAGCAGGGAAGTGACAGTACTTACTCTTTCCCTGCTGTTTCTCACTGCAGCAGAGAATGTCAGTGGACTCCATAATAAATAACAACAAACCTGGAATGACTGCAAGTAATTCACATATCTCAAGCCAATGTAAAGGAAGCATAATTTTGGAAATCTGAGAGCAGCTTATTTTACGGAAGCGAATGACAGTTGCACTTAAAAATGGGAATATTATTTATTATTCATTCAAATGATCCAAGGGTTCTTCAGCTCTCCATTGACAGAGCATATTTTTAAATGGAGAGACCAATGTGATCTGCATTATTCATAACATGCATTCTGGGCTGTTTCCTTTTCAGTTATCGATTGGTCTAAATCTACCGTGTCATGCAGGCATGTCATATGTCATTGATTTTGAATCTAGCTCTTGTTGTACTTGCTATATTCAGGTGTAGGCAGTTTGGCTGCTTCTTTTCTGTCCCAGGGGATAGACATTGTTCTTTCAATATGTTATTTTCTTTGAAATGTACTTTTTCCCACGAGTATTCATTTAAAGGGCTGTGCTCTTATTTTATCTTTCCAATTGTGAATCTTATTTAAATGGAAAATCTACAACAAGGTAATACAAATAAAAATAAATTGTCCAACAGTCAATTATGCTGCATTAAAAAAGCTTCTTGAAAAGAAACCATTGTTGTTGTTTTTTTGCATTTCTTCAAACTTATGTTGTTGCATGGCTAAATATTTAAGACAGGAAACTTTTCTCTGATGTGTTCTGTTAGAAAGCCAGCAAAGAAGAAACTGGAATTAGGATCCAATGTAAGAATGCTCTTTCTACATCAGAATTTTTTTTCTTATTTCATATTCCTGCAAATCTCACCTACCCCTTTTCCAAATCTTGCAATTTATGATTATGACTCACAGTTTCATAGCTAAATAAGACCAAAGATATTGGGGGGAAAATAACAGACTAGCTGATTCAAAACCAACATACAGAAATAAAATATCAGAATTACCTATGGCTTTCACTGAATGATGAAATGTATATAGCAATAATCATTTCTATAATTCTGGTACTTCCTCTCCTTCCTTTCAAAAAGAGTCAGGAGTATATGAAGCAGCAGAGTAATCTGATAGGCTTCCCCCTAGTTTTTCAGATGGAGACCAGATAAATCCATAGTATTATGGATTTCTAAACTGAGGAAAGTGTCCATGGATGATCTATAAAGTTTCCTCCATTTCATATTTTTACAATCTATTATTTTAGAGAGCTACAAATACTGTATCTACCATCTAGCTTGGTAGATTTTGTGATATATCTTGCAATATAAATCACAAAAATGATTATAATGCCTTCTGAGGCAAGGTAAAGGATTCTAGATCAGTTCACCTTAATAATAAAAAGAGTTGTGGTTTCACAACTTCATTTGTGGTTTTCCTTGCCTAATTGTAGAACTTTACTTTTTTACCATAGAATTTCATTTTGTTATATAGGGCTCAATGTTCAAGCCTGTCAAGATCCTTCTATATCTGAAGTCTGTCTTCTGGAGTGTTGGCTATTCTTGCCAGCTTGGTGTCATCTGCAAATTTTATGAGTTCCCCATCTATCTCAGGTACTGGAGATACCATGTTTCCCTGAAAATACGACCTGTCCCGATAATAAGACCAACCCTGCTTTTTTGGGTGGGCGTAAATATACGCCCTCCCCCAAAAATAAGCCCTCCTGAAGGGGTGGGCAGGGCCAGCATAGCGGACAGCCTTTCCCTTCCCTGGTCAGCCAGGGGCAGCTGGACCCCTTAAACCGGATCCATGGATCAGCTGAGCTGATCAGGAGCTGCTTCTCCCGCCCCCAGTGTTTTTGGCGCTTGCCCGCCTCCCATCCATTCCCCCTTGCCTAAAAACTCCCGCCCCACTTGCAAGAGAGCAGCTGCCTGGCACC